>CAXAQZ010001354.1:17500-22801 GCA_963971145.1 Sussaba pulchella
TCCTCTTATAGTACCGAGCTGGGGCGCCTGCGGTTCGGCGAACGACGGCTTATACATGGGGCGCAGGGCGGCCGTACTAGCGTTGAACGGCCCGGACGGGCTCCGTGCGCTCGGACTTAGAAAAAAAACGGGCGTCAAAAACACGAAAATGTTCGCCTCGTTGGAAATGGAGTAATGAAATGATGGAATCGTCGCTACAAGGTTATAACATTTTAAACATGATAAGTCATCATTTATATATATATTTGATTTTACCAAAATTTTTCCGAATCTAATTGCTCAAAAAACAAAAAAAAATAATTACCGTCTATTTCAAATTTTTAATGATTCAATTTATGCGAAAAAGATAGAATCTTATATAAACAGTATGGAAAGTAAGATTGATAAAGTCGACTATATTAATTTATCGAATAACGATGAATAAAATTTGACGCGTAGACCGATCGCTCGTTTATAAAATTCTAAAAATTCAAAAATTCTTGTTAAACGTGAACAACGTTATGAATTGTAATTGAATCGAAAAAGTTTGTTTTGACAATAAAAACCGATCAACGATAAGTGAATTTTGAATCCACACGTAGACCGATCGCATGTACATTGAGTTGACGCGTAGACCGACCGCACTCGAAAATAATCCACGCGTAGACCGACCGCGACCGGAGTTGTTCGACGCGTAGACCGATCGCATGTACATTGAGTTGACGCGTAGACCGACCGCACTCGGGAATAATCCACGCGTAGACCGACCGCGACCAGAGTTGTTCGACGCGTAGACCGATCGCTTTCTCGAAAAGTAAAAAAACATAACTTTCTTCTTATCGCATTAACGTAACAATCAATATCGAAACGTGGTTAAAAAGTTTTTTTAAAAATTATTTTTTCATCGAAATGAAATAAATAAACCTTCATTTTTCGACCGTAGATCGACCGCTTTTTCTTAAAACCAAACAAAAAAAAAAAAAAATTCGTTTGTAAAATAATAAGAACATTAAAATTATTCCAGGCGTAGACCGATCGGTTTTTCTGAAATTCGAAAAAAAAAAAAATTTCTTTCATGAAACGCGAAAACCATTTTGACCTAAAATTTATTCTAATAAATTAATGAAAAAAAATTGGTATCGAAAAACGAAAGAGGATTTTAAAATCCACACGTAGACCGATCGCATGTACATTGAGTTTACGCGTAGACCGACCGCACTCGGGAATAATCCACGCGTAGACCGACCGCGACCAGAGTTGTTCGACGCGTAGACCGATCGCATGTACATTGGGTTGACGCGTAGACCGATCGCCCTCGGAAATAATCCACTCGTAGACCGACCGCGACCAGAGTTGTTCGACGCGTAGACCGATCGCATTCTCGAAAAGTAAAAGAACATAACTTTCTTCTTATCGCATTAACGTAACGATCAATATCAAAACGTGCTTAAAAATTTTTTTTTTTAAATTATTTTTCCATCGGAATGAAATGAATAAACCTTAAATTTTTACCCGTAGATCGACCTTTTTTTCTTGAACCCAAAAAAAAAAAAAAAATTCGGTTGTAAAATAATAAGAACATTAAAATGATTCCAGGCGTAGACCGATCGGTTTTTTTGAAATTCGAAAATGAAGAAAAAAATTTTTCATGAAACGCGAAAAAAAATTTGACCTAAAATTTATTCTAATGAATTGATGAAAAAAATTGATATCGAAAAACGAAAGAGGAATTTAAAATCCACACGTAGACCGATTGCATGTATATTAAGTTGACGCGTAGACCGACCGCACTCGGAAATAATCCACGCGTAGACCGACCGCGACCAGAGTTGTTCGACGCGTAGACCGATCGCATGTACATTGAGTTGACGCGTAGACCGATCGCACTCGGGAATAATCCACGCGTAGACCGACCGCGACCAGAGTTGTTCGACGCGTAGACCGATCGCTTTCTCGAAAAGTAAAAAAACATAACTTTCTTCTTATCGCACTAACGTAACAATCAATATCAAAACGTGGTTAAAAAATTTTTTTTCAAATAATTTTTTCATCGAAATGAAATAAATAAACCTTCATTTTTCGACCGTAGATCGACCGCTTTTTCTTGAAACCAAAAAAAAAAAAAAAAAATTCGTTTGTAAAATAATAAGAACATTAAAATTATTCCAGGCGTAGACCGATCGGTTTTTCTGAAATTCGAAAAAAAAAAAAATTTCTTTCATGAAACGCGAAAACCACTTTGACCTAAAATTTATTCTAATAAATTGATGAAAAAAAATTGGTATCGAAAAACGAAAGAGGATTTTAAAATCCACACGTAGACCGATCGCATGTACATTGAGTTGACGCGTAGACCGACCGCACTCGGGAATAATCCACGCGTAGACCGACCGCGACCAGAGTTGTTCGACGCGTAGACCGATCGCATGTACATTGGGTTGACGCGTAGACCGATCGCCCTCGGAAATAATCCACGCGTAGACCGACCGCGACCAGAGGTGTTCGACGCGTAGACCGATCGCATTCTCGAAAAGTAAAAGAACATAACTTTCTTCTTATCGCATTAACGTAACGATCAATATCAAAACGTGCTTAAAAATTTTTTTTTTTAAATTATTTTTCCATCGGAATGAAATGAATAAACCTTAAATTTTTACCCGTGGATCGACCTTTTTTTCTTAAACCCAAAAAAAAAAAAAAAATTCGGTTGTAAAATAATAAGAACATTAAAATGATTCCAGGCGTAGACCGATCGGTTTTTTTGAAATTCGAAAATGAAGAAAAAAATTTTTCATGAAACGCGAAAAAAAATTTGACCTAAAATTTATTCTAATGAATTGATGAAAAAAATTGATATCGAAAAAGGAAAGAGGAATTTAAAATCCACACGTAGACCGATCGCATGTATATTGAGTTGACGCGTAGACCGACCGCACTCGGAAATAATCCACGCGTAGACCGACCGCGACCAGAGTTGTTCGACGCGTAGACCGATCGCATGTACATTGAGTTGACGCGTAGACCGATCGCACTCGGGAATAATCCACGCGTAGACCGACCGCGACCAGAGTTGTTCGACGCGTAGACCGATCGCTTTCTCGAAAAGTAAAAAAACATAACTTTCTTCTTATCGCATTAACGTGACAATCAATATCAAAACGTGGTTAAAAAATTTTTTTTCAAATAATTTTTTCATCGAAATGAAATAAATAAAACTTCATTTTTCGACCGTAGATCGACCGCTTTTTCTTGAAACCAAAAAAAAAAAAAAAAATTCGTTTGTAAAATAATAAGAACATTAAAATTATTCCAGGCGTAGACCGATCGGTTTTTCTGAAATTCGAAAAAAAAAAAAATTTTTTTCATGAAACGCGAAAACCATTTTGACCTAAAATTTATTCTAATAAATTGATGAAAAAAATTGGTATCGAAAAACGAAAGAGGATTTTAAAATCCACACGTAGACCGATCGCATGTACATTGAGTTTACGCGTAGACCGACCGCACTCGGGAATAATCCACGCGTAGACCGACCGCGACCAGGGTTGTTCGACGCGTAGACCGATCGCATGTACATTGGGTTGACGCGTAGACCGATCGCCCTCGGAAATAATCCACGCGTAGACCGACCGCGACCAGAGTTGTTCGACGCGTAGACCGATCGCATTCTCGAAAAGTAAAAGAACATAACTTTCTTCTTATCGCATTAACGCAACGATCAATATCAAAACGTGCTTAAAAATTTTTTTTTTAAAATTATTTTTCCATCGGAATAAAATGAATAAACCTTAAATTTTTACCCGTAGATCGACCTTTTTTTCTTGAACCCAAAAAAAAAAAAAAAAATTCGGTTGTAAAATAATAAGAACATTAAAATGATTCCAGGCGTAGACCGATCGGTTTTTTTGAAATTCGAAAATGAAGAAAAAAATTTTTCATGAAACGCGAAAAAAAATTTGACCTAAAATTTATTCTAATGAATTGATGAAAAAAATTGATATCGAAAAACGAAAGAGTAATTTGAAATCCACACGTAGACCGATCGCATGTATATTGAGTTGACGCGTAGACCGACCGCACTCGGAAATAATCCACGCGTAGACCGACCGCGACCAGAGTTGTTCGACGCGTAGACCGATCGCATGTACATTGAGTTGACGCGTAGACCGATCGCACTCGGGAATAATCCACGCGTAGACCGACCGCGACCAGAGTTGTTCGACGCGTAGACCGATCGCTTTCTCGAAAAGTAAAAAAACATAACTTTCTTCTTATCGCATTGACGTGACAATCAATATCAAAACGTGGTTAAAAAATTTTTTTTCAAATTATTTTTTCATCGAAATGAAATAAATAAACCTTCATTTTTCGACCGTAGATCGACCGCTTTTTCTTGAAACCAAAAAAAAAAAAAAAAAATTCGTTTGTAAAATAATAAGAACATTAAAATTATTCCAGGCGTAGACCGATCGGTTTTTCTGAAATTCGAAAATGAAGAAAAAAAATTTTCATGAAACGCGAAAAAAAATTTGACCTAAAATTTATTCTAATGGATTGATGAAAAAAATTGATATCGAAAAACGAAAGAGGAATTTAAAATCCACACGTAGACCGATCGCATGTACATTGAGTTGACGCGTAGACCGACCGCACTCGGGAATAATCCACGCGTAGACCGACCGCGACCAGAGTTGTTCGACGCGTAGACCGATCGCTTTCTCGAAAAGTAAAAAAACATAACTTTCTTCTTATCGCATTAACGTAACAATCAATATCTAAACGTGGTTAAAAAGTTTTTTTAAAAATTATTTTTTCATCGAAATGAAATAAATAAACCTTCATTTTTCGACCGTAGATCGACCGCTTTTTCTTGAAACCAAACAAAAAAAAAAAAAAATTCGTTTGTAAAATAATAAGAACATTAAAATTATTCCAGGCGTAGACCGATCGGTTTTTCTGAAATTCGAAAAAAAAAAAAATTTCTTTCATGAAACGCGAAAACCATTTTGACCTAAAATTTATTCTAATAAATTAATGAAAAAAAATTGGTATCGAAAAACGAAAGAGGATTTTAAAATCCACACGTAGACCGATCGCGTGTACATTGAGTTTACGCGTAGACCGACCGCACTCGGGAATAATCCACGCGTAGACCGACCGCGACCAGAGTTGTTCGACGCGTAGACCGATCGCATGTACATTGGGTTGACGCGTAGACCGATCGCCCTCGGAAATAATCCACTCGTAGACCGACCGCGACCAGAGTTGTTCGACGCGTAGACCGATCGCATTCTCGAAAAGTAAAAGAACATAACTTTCTTC
>CAXAQZ010001355.1:0-18966 GCA_963971145.1 Sussaba pulchella
ATTTTTTTATTTTTGGTTCTGTTATATTTTGCTCGTTCATTTTATGTTCCATTTTGATTTGGCAATGAATTCATCAATATTGCGTGGGTTTAAATACTGTGATTAAAGATTTCTGATTTTTTTTTTATATTATATTTATTATTCTTTAATTATTTAAAAATTTCGGTTTTGTTGGCAATTTTTTGTTTGACAATAAGTTAATTAATAATTTGACGGCTTAATTGCTGTCACGAAAAATTTCTTCTTTGGCCTCAATTTCATATTTATAATTATTCAATAATTAAAAAATTCCGATTTTGTTGAGACTTTCAATTTACCAATGAATTTATTAATAATTCGTGAATTTAGTTGCTATCACTAAAGATTTCTTCCTCACTCTAATTCTACATTTATCATACTTCTATCATTCAATAATTTCGGTCCCTCCGTAATTAAATTCTTTCATTTCAATCAATAATAATTATTCAACATTAATTTAATTAATTAAAGACTTAATTTTAAATTAAAAAATTTCGATAATAAATTCGTAGATTTAGTTGAAGGCTGAAAAATGATTTTCTCGTCATTGGTCCGTTAAATACTCGTCGTAATATCACGGTTGGAAGCTGGCTCCTCATGGAAGCCATTACAAGGGTCAGCTAAAACCCTTGGGGGGTGGGGGTGGGAGGGGGGAGGGCTGGAAGACGTGAAAAACGTGATAACGCGCCCCGCTCTCGCTTCATCCCTTCCACACGAAACTTTATAATCGAGTTAAACAAAATCGCAAGTAAAATTCATCCAAATCCCTCTCAGTTCCGTCCACCTACCCTCGCTCTTACCCCTCTTCCCCCTTCCTGCACTTTCACCCCCAAATACTTCTCTTTGTAACCCAACAAAATCACCTTCCCGACTTTTCACGTGCTTGATTAAATTAGGGGATGATCGTACAAAATCACAGATATCAAAGTTTTCCAACGAATTTTCCAACTTTTCAACCATTCGGCCAACAACCCCTAAAAGAGGAACAAAATTCCACGTCTTCAACACGCACTCAACCAATAAAATCATTTTTAATTCACCCAAATTCGTACTCAATAAAAAATACATCAAACATCGAGAAATCAAAACATAATCGAGAAATCCAAAAAATAATTTTTCAAAATGTCTCGCAATTATTTTTCAACATTACAGATCCGTTTTTCCTCGTTTTTTAGGAAATTCGCTTCGTTTCCGTGTATTCGCACGGCAGTAAAAAAAAATCCGGCGAAAAAACGAGACGAAAAGTCGAATAGTCGAAGCAATAAAAAAAAAAAGCGTAAAAAATAAAAATAAAATGAAATAAAGCGAATAATTCGACGTTTCGTTCATCGAAGCAATTAACTACTCGCCCACAGCTCGTCTTTAGTCACCCGTGCGCGACAATTATTATTATTATTGCTACCATTGACTCGCAATTTATCCTCGCTCATTTAATTTTTTTTTTCTTTCCGCCTTTCAACATTTTTTATGTTTTTTTCCCATTCCCCCATTTTTTATATTTTTTAGCCTATCGTCGCCATTCCTTCGATTCCATCGTGTTCGTTACTTTATACCTTGCGAGAACCTTTTTTTACCCACCCCGACTTTACGACCTGCGGTAAAAAAAAAAAGTACGAAAAAAAATAAATAGTATTACAAATTGAAAGAAAAGTCAGGACCGGTCGTATAATAATCACACTTTTTCGGTAAGCCTATTCGAATTCAACCATTTTTTTAAGCCGAAAAAATAAACCGACTCGTCATCGATTCTCTCTCGAACGTAGTAAAGAAAAAAAAATAAAAAAAAATAGAAAAGAAAGAAAATCATCCTTCCAGAATTATCGTCACCGTTTTATCACGATCAATAATGATTTAAAAAAAAACAAATTCACTCGATTCTCAAGAAAACAGTTGGCCTGTCAGCGATGATAATAATAAAGAAACTACGTGAGATCGAATGAGAAAAAAAATTAAACTCCGGAAATAGAAGCACAGAACATCCCTACAGAAGCTTCCCGCTCGATATCTTAAGTGCTTCGCCTAATTTCGTTCTAATCTCGGCCACTTTTCGTGCACTTTTCCTCGACACCCGACCACCGCCCGACCTCAGCCGCGGCCTTAAAGCGTTTGTCAAATACAACCGGCCGTGTCGTCAAGTTGGTGCCTCTTGTTTCTCGTTTGAAAAGAAATAAAAAAAAAACGGAAAATCGTAACGTTAAAAAAGAACCATCAACCTCTCCGTGACTGCGGGAAAAGTCCGTGCGTACGAACCTGGAAGTGACTTCCGGGAGATCTAGAGTGGATTCTCGAGTACTACGCACTACTTCCTTCTACTCTCGATGCATCCGCATCACCAAAAGTGGATGGAACGGAATAAAAAAAAAGAAAAAAATATATATTTGAAAAGCGTCCGGTGCAACAGATTTTTTTGAAAAATATCAATAAGGTTTCATTATTATTATTGTTATTATTGTTGTTGTGATTATTATTATTATTATTATTGTTGTTGTTATTGTTGTTATTGTTGTGATTATTATTATTATTATTGTTATTATTGTTGTTGTGATTATTATTATTATTATTAGTATTGTTATTATTGTTGTTGTGATTATTATCATTGTTGTGATTATTATTATTATTATTAGTATTGTTATTATTGTTGTTGTGATTATTATCATTGTTGTGATTATTATTATTATTATTATTATTATTATTATTATTATTATTATTATTATTATTATTATTATTATTATTATTATTATTATTATTATTATTATTATTATTATTATTATTATTATTATTATTATTATTATTATTATTATTATTATTATTATTATTATTATTATTATTATTATTATTATTATTATTATTATTATTATTATTATTATTATTATTATTATTATTATTATTATTATTATTATTATTATTATTATTATTATTATTATTATTATTATTATTATTATTTTTATTATTATAGAACTTAATATTCCAATAATAATAATAATAACAATTATTGTAGTATATCTGTCAAAGAAATAATAATAATATCTATCCAGCGTTCTAATTTTTCTTTCTATTCTATTATTATTTTTCTATTCTCATGGAAAACTATTCTATAATTATTATTATATATTACATTCTATTATTATTATGTTTATAATCATTGTTAAAAGTAAAAGCTCACTAAATTTACTTCGAGAATTGTAAGAATATAATAGAAAAATGAATTCAATATTCCACTAACGATATATTAATTTAATTCGACGAATGATCCACATCAAGAATCATTTTTCTGAAGTTATGGAAAAAAAAAACAATTCGCCTATGTAAATTTTGGCGCAGAATTTTTGGTGAATATAAATAATTTCGTCATCATTTGAACAATAAGCGTGTTTGAATGAATTCGCGGGTTGTACTATTTTTCGACAAAGACGTTATATGTTCGTTTATCGGCAAATCGTGGACGAAGGGAAAAATGAGAAGAGGAAATAAATAAATACGAGAATTTTGTGGTTCACGTGGGACGTTTCAATTAGCGTTGAGGCCACAAACTCGCCGGCACACTGCGGAACTCTCACGAAAAATCTTTCATCTCGCCGACAACGCTGTGGTTTCTCTCGTACAGCCACATTCGGTTTCGACTACTCCAATTTTGTGTTTCGTAGATTTTTCATTGAACACAAACGTAATTTTCAAAATATTTTCACTTCGAATTTTTTATTATATATGTAAGAAATTTTATGCATTCGTGCATCGTTTTATGATTGTGTATTATAATTTCTCAAGCTATTTCCCATAATTAGGTGCTACGGAATTGATAAAAAAAATTTCTGTTCAGATTTTTGCCGGCGAAGCTTCAAGAGAAAATTTTATTATTAATATTTTTAATTCTTCTTTCATTGAAACAAATAATTTTCTCTTCTTCTGCAATTAATTTCGAAGAAAAAAAAATATCGAAACGATCTTGATGTCTGCCCAAATGCAATTTTTTACAACGACCAGGCTTGAATTAGAAAATATTTCAGACGGATTAATATTCTTGTAGAAATTAGAGAAAATTTTCTACGTGTATCAAAAAACGAGAAATCATCGATCTCTTCGAACTCCAAATACCAATCAGATCCCTCTAGCCGAACCAAAAAAAAAAAAACCCCCTCACAAATACAACAAACCCAATCCAAAGAAACAAAAAACCCAAACGCAATTACAACGACAAAAAAAATCCCAAAAACAAAAAAGCAATTTAAAAAACCTCGTCCGAGCTTATCCGGGACTATAATTTAAAAGCGCAGCAGGTGCAAAGTCGCGCGAATAAACCGGGAGAAAATTCGATTTCATGATTCTCCAATATCGTAAATTTCGTGAACGCCGGGGCGAGTACGAGACATCGATTTCTTCGGCTTCGACGGTTCGCCAGGCCGGGATTTCACTGAATTTTTTATTCAGTCACGCCCGAGCGATAGATAAGTTCTTACCGAGTGAACGAAAGGAGGTGGAGAAGGACGACGAGGGAGCTCTAAGCGTGTGAGAATAATATTCGTGGGGCGATGAGTCGCGATGGAACAAAAAATAAAGATAAAAACGCACCGCGATGTTGAACTCGTTCGATGATTCTCAAGTGAATCCATGTGAGTCGATGAAAAAAAAAAAAAAAAAAAGGAAATCGAATATCTGTGGAACGACAGGACTCTTAACTCTCACGATTATCAATTTTTTCCATTTTTTTGGGTTTATTTTGGTTCAATTTGTTTTATTTTATTTTGTTTTGTTTTGTTTTGTTTCATTTTATTTCATTTTATTCCATTTTATCCTATTTTATTTCATTTTATTTCGTTTCATTTCATTTTATTTCATTTTGTTTCATTTTATTTCATTTCATTTCATTGAATTTCGTTTTATTTTGTTTTATTTTATTTTATTTTATTTTATTTTTTAGGGTGATTTGACAGAAAAAAAATTATCTCTGATTTTCAACAAAGTAGCTTGATTTCATTGAATTATGTAGAAAGATGAGCTTGATCAAACGATTTTGAGAGATGGCACCGATTTTTCAATGTTTTAACCTTGACAAAAGCCAGATTTATTTTTATTTGTAATTTTTTTTTTCATCCGTTCATTTTTTATCGAAAGAAAATCGGGAAAAAATTCGGTGGATTACGTTGTGTTCACCAAAAATTATCCGAACTGCAAAAATGAATAAGAATCTACCAAAACAATTGAGTAGCAATTGTCCGACAAAGGGAATTGTTGTCCAAAAATAATCATTCCAAATTTTAGTATACAATTTTTCAAAAATTTCGTGTTTAAAAATTTACAAAAAATCGTCGAACCAAAAAAAAAAAAAACCTGTCAGCCTATGTATAAAAATAAATAATCAATAACGAAAGAAAAAAAAGAAGTTAAAATTTCCTAAAAAACTGTCTCCGTCCAAAAACATACTTCCAAAAACCCACAAAACGTCAATATCAAAACCCCCAAAAAAATATATTTTTCTCACACCTGAAAAGTTAATTAAAAAAAAAAAATGCGAAACCGACAATTAACTCATTATCCGCACCACACAAAAATCCCCCAACCTTCGTCGGCTCTCATCGCACTCAAGTATATGCAAACCCTTAATTTAGAAAAAATATTATCTTCCTCAAAAAAAAATTAATACAGAAAACCAAAAAAAAAAAAAAAAACGAACGATCGAAGGTTATACAGGTCTGCAGTCCGACGTCGGTAGCGACCAAAAATCATGTAGTCCGGCCAGATTTGCGGCAAAAGGGCCCAACGGTCCGAAACGACCCCAAGGGGGATTCCTCAGCCCTCCCCCTTCAACCCCCCTTCGGCCCATGGACTCGTTTCAAAGTCCTTCCGGCAAAACTCGCGGCTTTACAGTTAAGGAAGTGTAATATACACATAAACCCATTAGAGCCTTCTTCCCATCCCCTATATCGTTTCTTCAATCCCTTTTGTTCCATCTCCATCCCCCATTTTCGCCCCCTTAAACCCCCTTCGCGCAATAACCATCGCCGGAACGAAAATTTTGGGCAATTCTTAATGCGCGTACCGAAAAATATTGACCCCACGTTCGAAGCCCTTCCGCCATTGAAAATGTACTAAAATTTTCGTACGTAACAAGGCATAACCGGCAACGTTTCCTTAAGGCCGTCCTTTTCCCTCGCTTCGTAAAAATTTTTTCTCTCTTCGTCGCACTTTGCCATGGTTTCGGTCAATACGCAACCAGTCGGGACTTTTGGTTCCCGAAGGATTTACCCCTGTATACATCGAGTTAAATCACGGGTTCCCAATACTCGTAATATATCATATATATATCCATAACTCGGACCCTTTTTCAATCTTCCAAATTTGTCCGAAACTTTTAACCATCGCGACTTAACGCGCTAATTTTATTATTGCCCCAACGCGCTCAAGTCGCTACAGTTAGACGCAACTTGGGTATGGGGCAATACGTCTACGGAAAATAAACGAAATTATTGCCCGAAACGAGTTGATTCGGTAGGTAAACGAAGGTACTGGCGTATATATATTTGGGTTTATAGTCGTATAACCCGAAATTTTTGGGATTGTTCGTAAATTTAAAATTTATGCGGAACTTTTGACAACCCCGAAATGTTTCGACGTTGAAGATTCTTGGTCGTATATCATTTTTTTTGTAATTTATAGGTGTTGTATATGATATATTATATGTATCATTTTTGTTTAATATGACGTAGTGTTGTAAAAAGTTCGGAATCGACGATGATGGAGATTAGGAGTTTCGGTCAGAGCTCGAAACAGCGTTTTTGATATTATATATCATTAATATCATATTGGATATCATATTTTTCAATACATATGTTGTTATAAATTTTCTAAATAATTTTAATTAATAAATTAAATAAATTATAGACGTCAAGAAATTCGGTGAATTAATTAGTGAAATGAATTAATAGATTGAATAAATTAGCAAATTAAATAAATTGGACAAATTAAATACATTAATGAATTAATACATTAAATGGTTCAATAAATTTAATGAATTCAATACATTAAATGGGTTAATAAATTAAATGAATTCGATACATTAAATGGGTTAATAAATTAAATAAATTGAATAGATTAAATAAATTAATAAATTCCATGAATTAAATAAATTGAATAAATCAAATAAACTTCACGAATTAAATACCTACATCGATAAATAAATAAATTAAATAAATTAGTTTAGTAATTTAAATAAATTAGTAAAACGAAAAAAATCCGATCGTGCTACACGCGCACAATATATTTAAAAATAAACACAAAATATAAATTGTCGAGAGTTCGAGTATAAATACACACATAAAATATAGCAGAAATTCATAACGTTGAACGAAATAACGTTTGTTCCAATCGGCGACGGGATAAAGTCTCAAAACGGGCACAATAAATATATCACATCATAAAAAATATATCACGACTCTATAAAATTGATTACTCGTCTGCCTACATTTTATTGAATTCAATTTCATATACTCGTGATCAATGTTATATAGTCGTGCTATATATTCTATAATGTGGCACAATTATTGTGCCCGTTTTAAGACTTTAATTTCGTCTCAGAATTCTTGGTGGAGTAATTTCGTTGTCATTTAATCAACAACCATTGAAATAACCTGAATTCTTAATTTCATCATCGATCATTTTATTCCGCGATTGAAAAATTAATAGCTCGAGGCGAAGCAATTTTTCTAATTCCATATTATTCGAGAATGATAGGACAAAGGCGAATAGTTCGTTGAAGTACAGACAGGGCAAATTGCCATGGCGTCGAAATCGACGTTTCGACGAAGCGTCGAATGCGTATAGCCATTTAGCCATCCTATGTACGTCTATGTACGGTAAATATGTATAACACGAGTATATACGTAAACGCGTATTGGCCGGAGGTATCGTATTGATTAACTCGTAAACCCAATGCGTAAAGGGCCGCGTTACAACGAACGACGTTGCCACCCCCCCCCCCCCCCCCCCCCCCGGAGGAAGGGCTTTCGGACAGAGACGCGCGATTAAATTAGGGAGCTTAATGAAACCGTTTAATCAGCTACATGATTGCAACCGCACATGCCTGCATCGTTGTAACTCCAATTATCCAACGCAATTGCGCTATCCGATGCACTTACCTGTATCGGGTTTGCCGTTGTAGCACGATGCGGATTTGTTCCGGCTATTTTTTGCGAAAGGGGATGAAATTTCGGCAACTGCGAGAGCTTTTCGAGGTCTCGGAGTGTGTCAAGCTCGGGCGCCATGTTTTTTATGATCGAAGTTTAGGACACGAATTTTTGTTTTACTGATAGGCGATGGATATTTGATATTGAATTATATTGAATATAGAATATTGAATAATTATGTCTGTATTGAATGTAATAAATATAAATAGTGGAATTGTTTATTGATCGATGAATCGATTAATCGGAGTGTTAATGGCCGTTTGAATGGTCCCGCCGGGGTAATTTACTATCTTTACACGATTATTTCTCCAATTTTATCGCAAACTTTTTTTTTCGAACGACTGAAATCACGAAATAAAATTAAAATTTGAAAAAAATGTCGAAGAGCGCTTTTTTTCCTGGCTTGAGGGTAGTTTTTAATTTTCTACGAGCTCCAGGGTCGTCCAAAGATTCTACAAAAAATCAAACGTGCTTCGAGGGTTGAACGGAAGTAAAAAAAAAAAATTGTCAACCGAATCAGCCAGTCGCAATCCTCACCTCTGCAAATTCAACCAGGGGTAGTTTTCATTTTCTCACGCCCTCCAGGATGATCCAAAAATTGTACAAAAAATCAAGAGCGTTCTCAAGATCAAATGAGAGCCCCAAAAAAATCATGAACCGAACCGGAAGCCGTCAGTCTCCGGACTAGCCGATTTTCCGTGGAATCAGTCAGTCGCAATCGTAACTTCTGAAAATTCAACCAGGGGTAGTTTTAATTTTTCCACGCCCTCCAGGGTGATCCGAAAATTCTACAAAAAATCAAGGGCGTTTTAAAGATCAAATGAAAGCCACAAAAAAATCATGAACCGAATCGGTAGCCGTAAGCTCCCAGACTAGCCGATTTTCCATGGAATACCTCATACACACAGCTAAATATATATCCATAGCACCGCCCATTATCGCAATTAAATTCTCATCAAATCCCTTCAATCTCACGAAATAAAAAATCCCCCTCCACCACAAAACCCCCAAATAAGCTCCAACCCTCCTCCCTTCCCAATTTTTCATCCCTCAAAGGTTCGTGTAATGTTTAAAATGTCTTCTTGTTAATTTAAAATGATTGTCATGTTGAACGACCGGCATTGATAAAGGACCAACCAATTTATGAACAGAACAGAATAAATATATGACTGCGAAATGCGATCGTGAAATACATTGAAAAGTAAATTAAAACAAAATATGAATTTAACAAGATTAAATTAAATGAAACGCGACGTAAAATAAATCGTTAACTGAAATCAAATATAAATGAAATAAAAAAATGTAATTAAAATATGATAAACTAAAACGAAACTCGAAATAAAATAAAAAATAAGTATCAATGTGATTAATGTTAAGAAGTGATACAAATTAATAAAAAGAATCAAGTTCATATCTGTGTAAATGATTTACAGAACAAATAATAATACGTCCAACTATAAAACCTAAATTGTATGTGAATATTTGATTATTAAACCCATAACATCGACTCCACTCCGGTCGAACCTCATTCAAATAAAAAATAATTAAAATAAATCTAACGAACGACTAAAAATTTATTACAGGATCTAATTCAAACACTAACGACCGAAAACCATCGCGCCAAATATCTCCCATCATTTTTCTTTTCACCCCTCCCATGAACCAGCCACCATCGTGCTGTAAAAAAATAATACCACTGAATTAGCATCCATCTTTTCCACAAATCATTCGACAACTCGTCGAAATACCAAAAGTAGGCAAAGAGTTTTTTTTTTCTTCTTCTTCTTTCTTCTAATTTTTATTGTTCGGCATTTGTTCCATGGGGGGGGGGGGGGGGGGGGCGTTCGTGGAAATTTTACGACGGTCCTAACGACACATTCGAAATAATAAATTGCAGAAACGACCGAAGGCGGTGTAAAAGTCGAATTTTTGTTATTTCGATTCGTCCGATTTCCCGTTAAAATTGGGTTGAGTTTATATTTTATGGAATTGTTTGGGGGTGAAATTGCGGGTAATAATAACGACGGGGATGAATGGTTTTGACAATGGGCGTTTGTATGGTTTATGGAGAATTTTTCCATTGCATCGAGCGCAATGCGAATGGGAGAAATTTGTGGGTTAAGACGATGGACTGCGAATACGTTTTTTTCTTTCTCTCTCGCTACGCTGCGAGCGCCCATAGCGCTGTCAAATGCTTACCGGGCGATGTAGCCCGTTACCTTAAGGCGTTGAGAAACGTTTATCCTTCGTACCGACCGAGCTTGACTTTATTATTAGATCTTTTAGGGGTTAAACTGTCGGAAAAAAAGGGAAACAAGTGGGCGTAAATTCGGGTTCGTCATTCGTTTCGTCAATGGACGATTGTATTTTAAGCCTTCGATATTTTGTATAGCTTTGTTGTGTGTTTATTTATTGGAGAGAGATTAACGAGACGATCATTTCGGGCTTAAAAGTGATTCAATGGTGTGATGGGGGTTTTTTTTTGTATGGGGATTTTTGTCGTATTTGCTTTTTGTGTTGATGTTTCGTTGGGTATTTTTGTGAGGGTCTTCGATAATGAGACGTCGGGGAAGTCGTTATGGATAAAAATTAAGGGGCTATTTGCTGGCTGTGTTGGAATATTTGAATTGATGTTTTTGATGCCATTCTGATCTACAATTTAGATTCGGTTTACAGAATTGTTTGACGTCATACGTTCGGAAAAAAAATTGAAGGAGCAGAAAACTTTGACAATTTTCTTTGGGTCATTTTTGAAAGGCAGTAATTTTGTGAAAAATTGTCGTATTGAGATAAAAAAGGGAGCATTTTGAAGCTTGATGTGTCTACTTTGGAAATATTGTGGTGACATTTTTTTTCTTGCATTATTCATGACACCATAAAAAGAAATATCGCAAAAAAACTTTCGTTTTAAAAATTTTTGCTTTTTTGAAAATTGTCCCCGGGTTAAAAAAAAAATTTTTGGGATCGATTGATGACAAAATTCTTTAGCCGCCTTCTTTAGCTTTAATTTGATTTTTTTAATTTTTTGGTAGGACATTTTTTGGCTGAGATCTCGGCCGCCAAGTGAAAAAACACTTTTTTTATTTGATCATCGATATCTCATGAACTAATAATCCTACAGCAAATCGATCATCAGTTTTAAAAACTCAAAGAAACCCTCTACAACCCTCGTTTATCGTTTTGGAACGAAAAATTTTTTTACTCCTTCGATTCATTCGGAAAAAGTACTAAAAAAATCACTTTTTCCAAGAGATTAAAAAAAAAAACAAATTCGCTATCTGTCTAACAATTTTGCATTAAATACTCAAAAAAATGTCTTCAATTTGAAAAAAAATGGTCAAGTATTCAACACCAAACTGTGAGAAATCTTGAAATTTTATTTCAATTTAAAAAAGTAAATTTGTCAAAAATTAAATACCAAATTGCGAAAAAGGCAATTTTTTTTCATCATTAAGCTAGAAAAATAAGAAAAAAATCGCTAATTTTATTACAATACGTTCGATTAAACGAAAAAATCGTTCCGTCCATCAAAATTTCGTTTCACAATACAACATTCGAACCGACCGAAAATTTCACACCCCTAATTTTTACGATACCCGGCGAGAAATTAATAAAATCTTAACCTCCGAAAACCATCGAACGGAAAAACTTCTTTCCGCCATTCTCCTCGTCGAAAAGGGAAATTCCGTATTCACAATATGGCGAATATAATATAATAATGGTTCGGCGGGGCATTGACGAGTTGTGAGTCATTAATTACGGTCGGAAAAACGACCGCGAAAGAGAAGTCAAGGAATAAACACAAAGAACTTTGTAACCCCGATGGTGACAACGAAAAATTTGGTTGTGAGAGAAACCTAGTGTAAAATTACTTAGGACGAAGAAGAAAAATTTTAGTACGCAGTTTGACGATCGATCGGGAAGCTACCACATTCGTCGGTCGCATCGGAATCCCCGCTGTGAAACAATCCTAATCCTTGTTTTCTTTTCAACGACGTAAATAACGCGACGACGAAATAGTCAAAATGCGAAAATTTGAGTTGTAAATCGTCGAAGGCTCGAATGAATATTCGTCGAGCCACAACCGCATGCGAAATTCGATATTTCGACCCCAGCCCGGGTATTTGACCGATCAGAAATGTGATTAATCAATCGTGAGAACGATAATTGAGTTTTAGCGAGAGAAAAAAAGTTCCCGAATTTTTATAAGGAACGAAGAATTTTTATATTGGAAATTAAAAATTGTTTGATGAAATGAATTGTGCTGAATTTATTTTTGAATTTAGGTTATACGGAAATAATCGGAAATAACCTAAATAACTGAAATAAGATTTTATTCCATATTATCAACTTTTATTTAATCATTTTTATTGAAGTCAGAATTCAAATATTGACGATTAAAAATCATGGGAAAAAAAAAAAATTAATTCCATTGAATTATTACGATATTTCGAATAATGTATTTTTATAATTAAGATTATTATACAAATAATATAGAGATAATACATTTTTCTTGAAAAAAAAAAAAATTCGAGAAATTTTTATTTTCATAAATTTTCAAATCAATCGTGAGGACAACAATTGAATTTTAGCGAGAGAAAAAAAATTCCTGAATGTGATTAAATAAATTGTTTGCGGGAGTTTTTGAAAATTTCTATGGGTTTGAATTATTCATACGCGTGTAGATGCTTCAAATGGTTATTGGGGTATCGGCTTTTGTGTATTGTTAAGGCGAATGTAAAGACAAGCCGAGGTTCTTTGAATCGAGTGTTACTTATTTTTTTTTTCCCCTAAGCTCGGATTACCCGATAGAAAAATAGTGTAATGCCAAAAACCTTTGGAAATTAGAGTTGTTATGATGCTTCGTTGTTTAGCTAGCTTCGAGACTTCGTCCTCGTTATTTTATTTTCAGTTAATCTTCTTTTCTTTCTATTATGTTATATTATTTATATATTTCTACTAGTAAATCAACTTTACGAAAATGCCATCATCTTAAGGATTTTTCAGTGCTAATATTTGAACTTCAGTTGCAAAAATACTTAGAATGGTAAACCGGTCTATATTCAGATTTGGTTTGCAGAATTAGCTAATATCATATGATACATTATATATCAAAATTATTTCCAATATTGAAAATCAAAATTATTCACAATAAATTCAAGATAAACAATTTAAAAAAATAGTCATACTTTCTGTTTTTACGATCATATAATTAATATTATTCTACATATTATTATTTTAAAAAAATTACATTTGAATATATAACAAATTCCATAACAATTTTATTTCCCTCGTTTTCATTTCTCTCCTCCTCATCTTCTCCATCTCTAATATATCAAACATAATACATAAAAATTATTTTCAATAATCCAAAACCAAACCCATCCACGCCAAAATCAAATTTTCAAAAACGAAATTTTTCTGTTTACAATTTCAAAAAAAATCCACTTTTCCATCCACTCTCCCAATAGTTATAATTCATCTCTATAAAATTCATAAAACAATTATAATTCAGTTTATTCCTCCGTTTCCTAAAATTGATATAACAATTTAAAAAAATCCACCTTTCCGTCCACTCTCCCAATAATTATAATTCATATCTATACAATTCATAAAATAATTATAATTCAATTTATTCCTTCGTTCCCTAAAATTCAAATTTATATATATATAACAAACCTACACGAATAATACATTTTCCTCCCTTCCTCCATCGTTTTTGTTTTCATCCTCGTCGTATTCTCCATCATTTTCACGTTCTTTCAGACACGGAATCCGAGACTGATATGTTTGGACAGATTTACCCGCCCACGGATCGTCCCAACCCCGTTGGGGATTAGAACACAAATACACGTATTTATATACACGCACAATATATATATATATATATTTTTTTTTTGTCCAAGCACGAACCCTCGATGAAGTCGTCGTCAGGCGTTATCCCTTCGTCCGAGCTTGTCCGGCTCCATCAGGATTAAGGGGAAGCCCTGCTGCTGCCGCTGCGGCCTTTGCTTGCCGCCGTTGCTGCTGCTTTTCCGACCGCAGTGACTTTAAGGCGATGGTCTACGTCGAGCAGTGCAAGAGAAACAACGCTATTAACGCTCGCTGCGAAGTGAGAGAGAGAGAGAGAGAGAGAGAAAGAGAGAAAGAGAGAGAGAGAGAGAGTGTTTGTAGCTCATCGTTTTAAGGCCCTACGAAAGCGCAAAACGTTCGTAGCTACCGCATTACCGCCCCCACCTCCCCCCTCACAACTCTATCCGCTTATTTTTCGTCTCGGGCGACGGATAAAAACACGCATTATACCGCTAAACCGTCGCAATCAGGATTACTAATTGCGTGAAAACATCAAAACGCCCACTCTTCTATCCGTCATGGAATTCAAACCCGCCCACCATTTTTCCGCCAAGTTTTCTCGCTCGTTCGATCGCTGAACTATTGCCGGGGTTTCCGTTTTCGGGTGATGACAATTTTTGGGGAATTTTTGAGTATTTAATATCGAATTGTGAGAAGTGGTGAATTTTTTTTTCAATTTTTTTAGAAGAAAATTCGTTGAAAATATAATCAATTAATTTAATTTAATTTGTGTGAAAGACAGTGAATTTTTAATTATCGTTAAGAGAGAAAAATAAGGGAAAAATCGATATTTTTGTTATAATATGGTCGATTTAGGAAAAATATCGTAACGTCCAATTTCGTCTTCGAATCCAACCCGTTCAGTATTTTTTCGCAACTTTTCTGGCTCGTTCGATCGTTGAATTATTGACGGGGTCTCGTGGAGGGTTTCAAAAATTTGTGGAAGATTTTTGGGACTGAGTGCGAAGGGTGGAAGGGTTGAAATTGATAGGAGAAGGATTTTGGAGCGATGGAAAATTAGAATTATGAGGAAATATTGGCGAGGAAATGGATGAATACCGGTATTTGGATTATTAACTGGTTAATGACAATTAATTAGATCGGGAAAATGTTTGATTGCTGTTTGATAATTCGGTATTTAATTTTAACAGAGTTTTAGATGTTACGAAGATCGAGAACTTAATTTTTTTCCACTAAATTGAAGTAAATACCGGTATTTATCGATGAAAAATTAATTATGTGTAGCTGAGATTGAGGCAGGTTCGATAAAAATATTATTGATCGACGTAATCGCGACCAATTCTTCGGTATTCACCGAAACATTACAACGAATACACGTATTCTTAATAACATCACTCCCGGCAATATACAAATCCACGTGTAAAAAATAAAATCAACCCTCAACGACGGCAAGAAAAATAATAAACCAAATTAAAAATAATTACGAGAAAAGAAAGTAAAATAAAAAAAAATTAAAATAAAATAATTACAAGAGAAAAATTACGCGACGTAATTTTTTTCCAACCCTTTCGGAGTTTTCGCATCGTCTTAAGTCCATGACGATGGTCTTTTTACGACCTAACGGTAATGCGAAAATAAAGAAGTAGACGTGTGGGGTAGAAAAATCGGAAGGGTTAGAAAAATGCTTATCCCAAGCCACGTTAAATATAATTCTTATTATTATTATTATTATCGCAGGTAAAATTTGACGATTACCGTTCGACTCGAAATAAAACATGGAATTATTTTTTGTTAATCCCAACGAGTTCGTCTCGGAGAAAGTTTATTTTTCGTTCTGTAATTTTTTTTTCTTCTTCAATTTTTTTTTTCCATCACGTACTTTCGTTTATTTCCATTAGCCACGAGTGACAACCGCGTTAGGGAGAGTCACAGTTCGTCAACCCTTTTTTTTTTTTTCAACCCCTTCGCTTCTCAATTCCCAAATCCTGGAAGACGGAAATTTTACCTTTTTTTTTTTTTTGCATCGACTCGTTTGAGCGGACTGCGACTGAGCGGATTGAAAATCGAGGGAAAACAATGAGAAAAAAATTCGGGGGGGAGGTGAAGAAAAAAGAGGTGAAGGGAACGAATGTTTCGGGTGGGGGTGGCTGGTTGTATTCCGTCGTGATGAGACGAGGAAGGGTTGAAAACATCCGACGGGATTGTAAAACGTGGAAAACGTTTGTACGGATTAAGAAGAATCGGACGAACGATGAGTTAACGTTACTTGTTTTTTTTCTTGGTTTGTGTCGATGGATTTACAGAAAAAAATATATTTTACGATGATTGGTTATTTGTTTGGTTATTTATTTATTTATTTTTCATGAATTCTAGTGGAAATTTTAATGTTGGAGATTAAAAATTGTTGGAAGAAGGAAATTGTGTTGAAATAGTTGTTGGTTTTCGAGTAGGATTTTAGTTTATGTTTTCGACGTTTATTTATTTAATTTTTATCGAATTGAGAATTTTTATGATGGAGATTGAAAATTGTTGGATGAGACAAATTATGTTGAATCGATTTTTGTTTTTTAAATACGATTTTATCTCATAGTATTAATTGTTATTTATTAATTTCATACCCGATTGAGAATTTAAATATTGACGATTAAAAATCATTGAAAAAAAAAAATTAATTTTATTGAATTATTTGTGATTTTTACAAATAGGATTTCATTATAATATTCCGAATAATGTATTCATAATGCAGATCAATATACAATTAATATACATATTCCAAATAATACAGAAATAATTAATTTTACTCCAAAAAAAAAAATCCGATAAATTTTAATATTCACAAATTTTCAAATCTCACAGAAAAAAAATAATTTTCCGATTCTTACGCAAGAAAAATACGAAGAACGAAAAATCGTCGATCCAATTTCGATCGAACCAGAAAAACCTTGAATCGTTTTTCCCCCTCCGCCCCCAAAAAAAAGAGAAGAAAAAACATTTTGCAACGTCGTATATTATTTTGCAAGTCCGCTCCACTTTAAATATGCCCAATAATACGACAAGGGTGGGACGGGTGGTAATTTCGTCGTTGCCTTCGAGTGCGCGAGCCCCCCCCCCCCCCCCCCATGGAAAAAAGCCCCGAACAAGTTGCGGCATCCGGCGTGGAAACCAAAAAAAAAAAAAAAAAGGAACAAAAAAAAATATAAAAGAAAAAAGAAAAAGTGCCCCGATTTAGAGCGACGGTTGTATTTTACCGACCCTGCGTAAAATTAGTCCACGAAGTCACAATGGTTGCATTCGTAAAATACACTCCCGACAAAACACGGGAAAAACTTCTTCCGTCCCAACTCGGCGAAGATGTAAGAAGCCAAAAAAAAAAAAAAAAAAAATAAAGTTAGCCGTAGAAAAATCGTGCAATAAAAATAAAAATCGATGAAGTTCTCGTTTTACACGTTTTATTGAGACACGACCGTGGGTCGATGACTTATGGAACGTTTTTGGGGGAAAGGTTTTCACGAAAAATAATATTTTGCCGTAAAAATTATGAGGGATCCGGTGTACCGTTGCTCCAGTTTTGGTTTTCCATTTTGGTCAGCCGTGAGACTTACGGAGTACATAAAAATTTTTGCGCGACCTCCATTGGGGTGGGGAGGGGGGTGGGGGAGGAATTTTTAGGCCAACGTTGTGCCATATAGAACACCGCAGCTTGTATAGCCATTGCGTCAGAGGTCCTAAAAAATATTAGCTATAACCATAAAAAGAAATTTCTTTTTGACCAATTTAGATCAAATTTTATTTATTTTGTTTATTTTATTTATTTTATTATAAATTATTATATAATAATTATTTATAATATTACCATTGTGTATAAATTATTATACAATATTATATAATAATTATATATAATATTACTATTATATATAAATTATTATATATAATATTACTATTATATATAAATTATTATACACTATTATATAATAATTATATATAATATTACTATTATATATAAATCATTATACAATATTATATAATAATTATATATAATATTACTATTATATATAAATTATTTTATTTATTTTATTATAACGTATTATACATATAATAATAATATTATATATAATAAAAATTAATTATAATAATATTAATATTATGATATAATATATTATTATTATTATTATATTAATATAATATAATTATTATTATTATAATATTAGTTAATTATATATGTAATTATATATAATATTATTATTATATATAAATTATTATATTATACATTTTTATTTATTTTATTTATTTTATTTATTCCCTTTGGGAACCCCTACTTATTTAAATACACACACACAAACATACGCACACAAACACACACACGCACACGAACACACAATACATTATATTGAAAGCAAACGTGCTAAGCTTTTGTTTACTTCACGAAGACGCGGTTATTATTCCGAACGAGAGAAAGAAAACGAGGGATACAATATTTTCGTGAGCTCGGGATTTACCGCAAAATATTCACGGTATCAGTTCAATTGTGGCAGTCACGGTGATAATTTGATACATTAGTGGACAAAAGTTATTGGCTTGCTTTATATTAAAATGGGTAAGATTTTTGTTTCTCTGTATTAATATTTAACTTCCGATTTTCTTGAAAAGTTCTTTCAATGACCCGAAAAATTGAAAATCAAATTTTTAACGGATCTTCGCCTTTTGGTTTGTTATTAATTGGGTACATTGATCCATACCAATTCGATTTGTTCTTCAATCGCAAACAAAAGGCACGATTTCGAAATAAAAAATCTTTTATCGCCTCTTTGTATTTTTACGAACTCACATTAACGCGTTTTTATGATTTGTTTTCACCATTGCGATTAATACTCGCGATTGATACCTTTACCGGTACACCGGCTTAAGTCCATTCCTGCTAATGACTCCGCGTCACCTGCGGCGGATTACTAATGGCGCC
>CAXAQZ010001356.1:0-32308 GCA_963971145.1 Sussaba pulchella
GCATCAAAGGTGGAAACTTGGAAGACCGTTCTTCGACAGCAAAGTCCTTTGTTGGTCTCAAATCGACGTCCTCCGGCGTTTCGTGCTCATCGCAAGTCCTTCACAACCGTGTGTACTCGTGTTGAATCGTACCGGTGATCTCCGGTTCGAGTCTTCGAAAGTGCGACGTCGCATCACCGACAATTTCAATTTCTTCGCTTCGCTTCGACGATGCTCCTTCCGTTTTCTCTCGCTCACGTTGAGCTCAACAGTCGCGGATCGATTGGTTCGACCGAGAAAGCGAGAAAGACCAGAAACACTCGCTCTCTAAACGCACTTCAGACTGGAGGACGTCATTCTCGGGGAAAGATGGAGAATGAGGACCGCTCGAGTCGAATCTATGTTCGAAGCTCCATCTGAAATCTATTTCCTGACATAAGATCGGTGGAGTGTGAGATGCGATGGAGAAAAACAGAGTTAACGCGAGGCGGGATATGTACAGAAACGGGAAAAGATTTTTGTGACGATGTTTTTAGTGAAAAGTTGGGCATTGCCTCGTGTGAGATTTATGTACGGATGATTCGATGGCTTGCTCAGGACCGAAAACGATTCAATTTATTTTATTTGTTCAATTTATTCAATTTATTTTCTTGATTCAATTTATTTAATTTATTTAATTTATTTAATTTATTTAATTTATTTAATTTATTTAATTTATTTAATTCATTTCATTTATTTCATTTATTTCATTTATTTCATTTATTTCATTTATTTCATTTATTTCATTTATTTCATTTATTTCATTTATTTTGTTTCAATCATATGAGTACTATCAAGAATATTCGCCATTTCTCTCACGAACGTGGAAGTAAGGAGTTCGGTTATTCTCCGAGAATGAAATAATAATAGAAGAAAAATGTAAGAAGCTAATATTGCAAAGGGGTCGAGTTTCCAGGACACTCGAATTATCGCTCGAGTAAAGGACAGACAGATAGAAAGAGAGCTCGAGAGAGAAAGGAGGGAAGGGTATGTCGAGCACTAGAATCACTAGAATGTTCGATAGAGACACACTCGCACCCCGATATAAGATTTACAATACAGTTGGAGTTTCGTGAGAGGTTCGAGCAAAGATCAAATGCGCGAGTTCTCGGGATCAGCTCCCGTTCGTTATTTACCTCTCTCACGTTATTACCATTCCCATGGCTACCGTACCCGAAGTACACGCGCAACACACAGGCTCCGCCATTGTCATATTGTTCGAAACAGCCATAACGCCGTAATAATAAAACAAAAAAGAGAAAAATAAAATAAAAATGAAAAATGAAAAATCTAAAATTTCTTCTGGATCACGTAGTGCCGTATGTCCTGTCATGATTTATCGAAAGTATTTCTTTCTATTCGTATTTACGGCTGGGGCTGAAACTGGCCATTGCGGAGATCGAGAGAACCCCGGGAGCGAAAGAAACTTCGCGACGGTGCAGAGTTCGCATGCTGCTGCTGCAGCTGCCGTTGCTGTTGCTGCTGCTGCTGCTGCTGCTGCTGCTGCTGGTGGTGATGGCAATGGTGGTGCTGGCTTGACTGTTGCTGGCGCCTGCCAGCTTGTTGTATCTATCGTTTCGATTTTACACGCTCGCAGACTCCGACCGTACCACGAACCTCCTCTCGGTTCTCACTCGGTGCACGTTGCAACGGGCACATTTCCGACGAGAATGTATCTGCGATCCGAGGCGCCGTAGCAGCGTACACCCGATATGAGAAATCGGATAAAATGCATTGACCGGAGTCTCTGCGTGACCACTGCCAGGCCTCCGCTACACGAAAACTCGTGCATGTTACGTGTTAACATGCATCGTAACGAATGATAATGATAATAATAATACTAATAAAATAATAATAATAAAAATAATAATATTAATAATAATAATAATAAAAATAATAATAATAATAATAAAAACATGAATTGAGATGACAGTAAATGTTGTCATGGGCAGATCAGTTACTGGCTCTTGCGATGTATCGGATTCTTTTCGATAAGAAGTCCGTGGGCTTGTAATATGTTTTTGCTTCTCCAAGGTTTTCCTGTTGTACCTGAATAATTAATAAAATAATAAAACCCCAACCTAAACCCAACCTAAATAAAATTTGATTAATGAAATATTTTATTTAATTCATACAAAGTGTTTCGACAATGGAACAGTATAAAATTGAAAGTAATTCTTATTATATTGAAAAGATACGTCCGAGGAGCAATTACAGTTAGTTTTGGAAGAATTGTTGTTGCCCCCGCATCAATTCCCATGGGCTTTTATTTCCAAAACAAGATTCAAATATAGACCCAGATAAGCCTGTATTCGGTTGGAACTGTAATGAAAAAAATCCCGGTAGTACGTAGCTTGCAAAAAAAAAAAATACAAGGAAAAACAGTTTTCGAAATTTATATTTCACGACTCGGACGATCCGCCAGCTATTATCGATTCGTATTTTTATCTCTTTCACCTCATAAATAACCTTTTTCCACAATGGAAAAATCATCAATAACACGACGTGCCAAATCCGATAGCCCCATTTTTTATATCGATAGCCCCCCCCCCCTCCCCCACAAGAACCGTATCGATCTTACGACGATTTTTAAATCGATTTGACGAACGCGTTTTTTCCGCATTTCGATTTTTTCGAATGTTCTCAACGTGTGCGTTTCGATGAGCTTGCGGTGATCGAGGAATCCGAAGGGTTTGGAGAATGTCCAGTAACGTCGAAGGGTGTGCGTCCGGCGGGGGGCAGACCTGTCGTTGTGCCGCAGAAGTGCGGGGAAAGGTTGCCGTTACGCAGACTGGGTGACCGGCTGTGGACGGAGCATCCGGGCGCGGACGGAGTTCCGGTGTTAGGCCGGTGCAGCTCATTAGTCCTTTAGGCAGGCTCGACTATATCCACAACCCGATTACCAGCAATCGGATAATCCAGCGTCCGTATTCGCGCATGTGTGTGCGTGTGTGTGTGCCCGGGTGTGGGTGGGTGCCTCGTTGATGGGATTTTCTCCGACGCGCTGTCTCGGTACCGAGGTAATTCACCGAGCAAGGCAGGATAAATGGCGTGGCAAGCCGCGTTACGCTATCCAATGTGCATTATCTCGTTCCCACGCGAGAGCAACTCGTTTCGATCTGTTCGGTTCGCGAGATATACGTAACACCGGAAAATACCGGACGAAATATGTTTGGCAACGATCTCGGCCAATTTTCTTCGGGAAACGTATATATGTATATGGGAACACAGGTCGCGCAACGACGTATCGACTATCTGGTCGAATTTTCTTGGATCGTAAATCACGGGAATGTTGGGCCGTGCGCGACTGGCGGGTGAAATGCCGGCTGGGTGTGAGCAATTCGATAGTGTGAAATTTTTTTAAATTCATTTTATTGGTCGTTTTTGGTTGAGATTTTGGAAGCGGGGGCTTGAATCGAATTGGGATGAATTCGATTGGATGCTGTGGAAAAATCATTGAGTAGAGGAGGGATGGCAATGATTGTTCGTGTAGTCGATATTGCGAACGACGTACGATGAATGCAAATAGATTTGTGTCGATGACAAAATGTGGTACAGAGAAAAGATCTATGAAAAAAAAAATTTTAAAAGACAATTCTTCCTAATTTTCGTGGGTCGCAAGAATTGCAATTTTTACGATTTCTTTTTATGGGGTATTTATTTTATTCTTAAATATATTTACTGGCCTATGGGGAAAAAAATGTTTTCTGTTTTTTGCAGGGGAAATAAAAATTGCAAGTTCTACGATTTTTTTTTCGTGGGAGATTTGTTCCATTGTCAGCCGAATTTAGCCGTCATTGACCGCAGCAGCAGAATTTATACTCGACTAGGATGATGTATACTCATGCTAGCGGAGATCGATTGTCCGGCTGCTTGCGAATTCGCAGTCGGACGAAAATTTGAGTAAAACAGTGAGGCGTGCACTCTCGAGTCTCGGCAGTTGTCACGCGGTGCAGTTGCCCGGCAATTATTCCTCGATGTTGGTAAAACGACTTTTGCCGTAGGCGAATGTAAATGAAAGCTTGTAACGCGTGATGTATTTTTGTAGTTTTTAACGTTGCAAAATATACGACGTCGACCAGTTTCCCGATGTTTTTATTTTGATACATATTTTTATTTCGTTCGTTGATGTTTGTGCAGTCTTGTACGATAATAAATCGTGGTAAGTGCGGTTGTTTTATTGCGTGGGAGTTGAGTTGAGTTCATATACAAATATTTGATGGATGAAATATGAAGGTTGCGTAAAGTCTTTCGATATTCCGATAAAGAGTTTTATTATAATTATTATATAGCAATGAGCGACGCTCCGATCTATAAAAAAGTTTTCATATAATCGATTTGGCGATTTTCATGATTGTCAACAGGAGGACTAAGTTTAATTCGGTACTTACCAGTTTGGGCCTTAGAGGCCACATTGCTGGAGAGTAAGAGCACACAGAGGAACCCCAACGACCAGCTGATTGTCTTCCTCGTCTGCAAAAAAAAAAAAATATATCCAATATTAATATTGTTTCAACCGCAAAAAAATTATACTAAATATATGCATAAAATAACGATAAACAATGTGTAGAAATCATACACATGTGAATTCAACCCTCACAAAGAAATATAAAAGAAAGAAATCAATTGTTAAATAATTAAAATTCTCTCATACTTTCTTCGAGCCCAAAAAAATATGCTGCCAAAGCATTTGTTAATAAAATAACATTCAATTCCATCTGCGTGTTACGCAAAAAAAAATGGAATCAAAGGTTTTGTCAGAATATTTCTCATAACAGCTACAAACGTGGATATAATTAATATTTTCTGCATTTGTACGGCGATTCGTGCGTTCTGGCTGGTTAATTAATAGTGGAGGTGCGACGGGGTGTCACGCACGCTATTTTCGAAGAAAGACGAAAGTACGAGTGTCGCTCTTTGAATTCTACCGCGAGAGCAAGACACGGGGCGGAAAAGGATGGATGACGTCGGTGGTTAATTAAAACTGGTGTTATTAGTAATTAGCCACGGTCGGTTAAGAGCCCCTCGACTCGTCTCGAACCACGAGCCAACACTTTTTCCGCTTCCGTTGTCAGCCAGTCAACGCACGGCAACCCATACGAAGCATTCGATAACCCGTCGCGGTTGTCCCCATGTTGGATCTGTAGCTCCCACGCCGCCGCGAGAGACGATCTTTCTACGCGATAGCAGCACCCGTCAACGCTCCAGTTTTATCACCCAACTTGGTCAATCGATATCGACAGCCCTCGTTGCAGCTGGCTACAGCTTTAAACCCAGAACGTCTCAACTCAAGCTGTTCTCGCGAATTTTTTTCCACGTTTTTAAAATTATTTTTTATATTTTTATGTTTTTTTATATTTCACTCGCAATGGCGGTGTAATTAATCGATTTTCCGCACTGGTAAGATGGCGAAAGAGGCGGGAATATGGTTCGTGGGTGGACGCAATTTGTCGTCGCGTAATCGTTCGCAATTTCTCAATAAAAAAAAATCCACTCCTATGGAAGGTAATAAAACAGATTGAAATTTCAATTTATTTTCAAGCAATATCATTTTTTGTTGATAAATAAATTGAAATCGAAATTGAAAGAAACAATATCTTCTTAATATTTTCCTTAATCAATTTTCCTTAATATCCCGTGTGCATGAGAACCAGAAAAAAAAAATTGTCAAGCGATAAGGTCGCAGCTGTTGTATAGATTTCACAGCCTCGACGACAAATGCACGAAAGCGACGATGGAACCGTGTGGCATCGCGGATTATTCGCTGGCAATAAGCTCGGGTTTATCGCGATCGTTTCATATGTGTCCGTCCGGCGATAGTGCGACGCATATTCGTATAAACATATATATGTATATACATATATATACATATTTGTACACAATAAAATTGTAAATAGATCCACGAGAGCCAAGAATTCCAGAGCGTAGGCATTTCTCTCGCTCAATAAACACATACCCCCACGGAAAGATCGCGAGACTCGTCGGATGGCTTCTAGCTTGCCAGACATAGAATGCAATATATACGTATGTATGCATGTCTATGAGGGGGTCCTTATTCGGGTCATTTTTGAATTTTTATTGCGCCGGGGTGTCGATCGGTTGCAAAAAATTCTAAAAAAATCTTCAACGTAATTTGATATTTCTGTTTCAACTCTTACCATGCCCCGATACGGGGCGAAGTTTCTCCTTTGAAATACATGCAGGTTTTCTATTTTCCGATGATTATAGCGACGGGGGAAAATAATTATTCCCAGAAAACTTCAATAATATATGGAATTAACTCGTATGAAACCTACTACAACAGCTAAAAAATGAATCTATATGGGTCCTCTTATGCCACGTTTACGTCGTTCATAGGAGGCATGATTGGCGCCAGAAGAACGATGTAAACGTGGAATGGGATGACCCATGCATGTCAATTTTTTCAAATATTCGTTTTAATCGTTAATTCCATATGTTATCGGATTTTTCCAGAAATAATTAGTCACCCCGCCTATATAATGGGTGAAAAATAGACGAATTGTATGCATATAAACGATGAAATTTATATCGAATCAGCGCATGGCAAGTGTTGGAGCGTAAAAATTAAGGTAGTCTTAACATTGTTCATTTTTTGAATCAATTAAGCCACCGTTGCAATAAAAATCCGAAAATGACCCAAATAAGAACCACCCTAATATGTACGTAGGTATGCATATATGTACCTCGTACATACGCATTTCTGGCTGTGCTTATAGCGTTACAGTACTCCCCTCGGTCGCAAACCACCGGCAAAGGCGATCTACTTTCGCAGGAATGGCACGGAAGATTCTTCGGTACGACGCCTTCCTTCCGCCATATTTATTTATGGTGTCAGCGCTCGAAAACTCGAGCCAAAACCCACGAATTCTCGGGAATTGTACTGCGGAAAAAAAATTAATTACCTGACGCAAATGTGTTGAAATTCTTGGGAGCTTAAAAATTCATTGAAAAAATTGCAACGAATCAGTCACATTAATTCGCAGCGCTCGGGTTATTTTATGCATTATATCGCATGTGAATAAAAGTGTTTCATCTTCCGATCGAATTATCAGAAGAATCATAAAAATCTTGCCAAGGGCTGTAGGGGAAGCTTTGCAACTCGGTACGGGCGTACGTTTTTTTATCTCCCTGAATGGTCAAAGCATCGCAATGAAGCTTCTCCATGTTTGAAACGGCCGAGCTTTAAAAGCGTGTATCTCGAATTTTCCAGGAAAATACGAACATCGTACGCTCTACATACACATTTGAAAAAGAGAGATAAAAAGGAAAAAAGAAAACAAAAATTTAAATATGAAAAAAGAGTGTGGGATCTATTTCGAGCAATGGGTTTGTACAGTAGCGGCCCTCATAACCGATCGTCAAAGAAATATGATATTGAATTACTTTTTTCCAAATCTTCAATGCGTTTTATGCGACGTTTCGTGGCGTGAAAATTGAAATCGAATTATTCAATGAAATTTAAAGAATCGATTTGAAAACTCATAATATTTTTATAATTTTATGATGACTAACGTTTTTTTTCTTTACACGAAAGCGCACGCGTCGTCCCGAAGCGTCGGCTACGGAAGGGTCCACTGTATCCATTCCCAAGCCTTTTGTCACATTACCGGTATAGTTATCTACCAGCTACAGACTCCCAACGGCTCACAATCTGTACCGGTAACTTTACAAAAGGCAAGATCAATAGCAAACCTCCGTCGCGTTATGCTAATAGTTGTTTGGCATGGGTTTCACCATAGAACCGCTGCCTGCTGAGATCCAGCAGCCGGAGAGCAATTTGAACAGCAGCTATGGTACACAGCATCGCGTCGCTTAACGAGAGAGACGATGTTGCTCATCCACAAAAAAAAAAAAAAACCCCGTACTCGTTCGGTCCGTAGTTTTTGTTCCATGCAACGAGAACACCCCAAGTCGCAATATGGCTACATCGCGGTTCGATAAAAGTTCCGGATGAGGTGAAACAATGTTATCGGATTCGCGTAATCTTCGGTCTTCGCGCGGCAGGTACCTGTATATATATATATATATATATGTGTGTGTATATATATTTATGCATATACGCGTACATATATATTCTCACCTGGAGACGAGAAACCGCTGTTTCTTTTTTTTTTCCGAACCCATCCGACGACCACAATGGGACGCCGCTAACGCTGATGATAGACCGCTGGTACACGCGTTAACGGCTCCGCAAAACTTTTCATCATTCCCCGAGCTCGACCGACCACCTTTCCCTCATTTCTGTCGTTCTCCGACTCTCCGAGCTCCGATGACGAGAAACAAAGAAGAAGAAGAAACGAAGGAGAAAAAAAGTAGTTCCGTTACGGGAATGAGAAGGAGAAGCCACCGTGGAAGTAATTCCGCGGTGCTCCGAACCGCGAAATAGTCGACAACTGTTTTGCTCATTGCGCAATATCATCCGTAATGCATTTTGCGGTTATACGTCGAGGGCGAACGATGCTGGTTGGAATAATTTTGAATTACGCAATTTTTGAAACTTTTTTTTCGTTTTAGTGCTTTTTTAAATTTGGTTTAATCGGTGAACCGATTTTAAATGTTTTTTAACGCGTTTCTGTCTTATCGTTCGCCGCTTTTAGGTGCATCGAGCGGCCGGACATAGTTTTTAAATTCAATATTCATTGGAAGCTGCTTCTTATGGTGTTTAGATTGAATGCTATCTCAAGTTGCGAAAATCATTCGGCTCCGGGATTTAAGTTCCGCGTTAATCCGAATACAATTTTATTTCAAATCCAAACGAGCCCGGTCGCTCTTGCATGCACATCTACGTAGATACGAGGATAGAGGTGACTACGTTTGTCGTTGATTTTCCTTATCCATGGCGAAATTCGCGAATCGATAGTCTCGAGCCAGCAATGGGCGCGTCTATCTTTATATTGACGGGTTAAGTGGACAGAGCTCGTTGCAGTCGCGGCCACCGGTTTCGCGCTATTATACCGTCGCTGCCGTAACAGTACGGCCATTAGATGTAGGAAGGCGAGAGCGAAGGCGGGATGCCGATCGAACTTTTATAAATCGCGTCTTGGAATCATTATTGGAACAGGAACACGGTTGCTCCGTCGAGGATAAGTACAGAAGGAAAGGAGTTAGCAGCGGCAACGGCAACGGGTCGGGTCACGCGAGCAACGAGCCACCCACCTCCATGAAGAAAGTTACCCAGCGGAGCTTTAGCGCCTCTCGAGCTCTCCCTGTGCATAGAAATTGACGAAAACTACGTGCGATTCGAAGTTCCGCCTGTTCGATATTTCGAAAGCTCAGAAGCTCGACATTTTTTGGTTCGAACTATAATTTCCCGATAATTCGAACCTCCGAATTTTCTTGCGGTTCGCAGAAATAATGTTCCGAGTAAAAAAATTATAAATAAAATAAATATTGAAATTATTAATAATTAATATTATTAATATTAATGAATTTTATTAATATCAATTAATTTTATCAATGAATATTAAAATTATAAGTTTATAATAATATAATAAATAAAATTTAATATTAATCAGTTTTATTAATTAATATTAAAATTATAATTACATAATAATATAATGACTAAAATTTAATATTAATTCAATTTTATTAATTAATATTGAAATAAATTAATTATTATAATAAAAATTATAATAATTAAATAATTTGATAATAAATAAAAAATTATCTCTTTGGTCTGTATATATAAACTAGATATATTCGAACCATTAGATAATAAATAAAAAATTATAAAAATTATAAAAAATTATCTCTTTGGTCTATATATATAAACTAGATATATTCGAACAGTTCGTTTAAATGTCCGACTAAAAATATCCTGCGAATAAATATTTCGAACTGGCAGAAAACTTCACGCCGTTAGAACTCAGAACATTCGAAACTTAGATCCGTACCCCACAAAATTCGTATCAACCACAAATCCACCCAGATTCTATGAGCGAAAACCGAAAAAATATAAACGATACTTTCCTGCAAAGACCGTTGTTTGCTTTCCGTACTGAATTACATAACAGATTTCAGGCTAATGCGATGAAGAGGAATTTGAATAATAATTCGGTAGGAACCAACGAGTTTTCGAAACTCGAGTTATTGAATGAAACGATTCACGGACGGATTCGAGGTTGCGCCTTTGAGCAAAAGAATTCCGGAATCCTGCAATGGAACGGATCGTAAAATCCGAACGAGCCTCGAAGAGGAAAGCCCCGACGAGCGCGAATACTCGGCACGAAACTCCTCGGCATTGTGTTCCTAACTTCTTGTGGGGGCTGCTCTCCGTGACTGACACAGTGCACTCGCTGGAAACGGCGAGGCTTTGAAATACGAAGTAGGTACTGCCTCAAGGCATACACGTGAAAGAGCATCCCAAGCCCGTTTGGGTTCAACCTCACCGAACAGGTTGGGATGATCCGATGTATTGAGGCTGATAATGCACGTATAGAAGTGAAAAGCTGTGGTATCAGGATGTACAAATCGCGTGTAGCAGACAGTTTTTATATCAACAACAACAAAAATGAACACTAATTTTTCGAATCAACATCGACGATTTTTTCGCGTAGAAGAAACTTCAACGTGATCACCATCGATATCTGGATAACGAGCTTGTCTATATTTAACAATCGTCAGACTCGTTTTATTTCGAGGTGATTCGATCCGCGAAGTGTCGATAGTGGCTTTGAAATTCGATTATACGAAAACTGATCAATCCGTGCGAGTCGTCGTGGCTTTTGACCGCACGTTTTTTTTTTAATTTCGATGAGGCCGACTGACACTGAATTTCGATTTACAATATCGTCAACGAGTATCTGCCACTCGAGACTATGCCAGTGAGGGTGGGGCTCGAAACTGATCAAAATTTTGACACGTTAATAAATTGAATGGGAATCGAAATTTCTACTGCTGAGTTTTCCTACAACATACATATAGATAGTAGCGTAGGTCGTTCGACCGCGTAATCATCTTCACGCGGAATAATGAGCAGTAGGAATTTCGAGGCCTAGCCAATAAATCGAATCAAAATGCTCCTCAAATAAATATACCGAATCGACATGGCAATCAGAATGACAATATCTCGACGAATAAAGATCTCAACGACGTATATATCTACAGGTCTAGCAGTGTAGCTCATTCGAAGACGTCCCAATTACGATTAAAGTCGGAAAACTGACAATCACGCACTGGAACAGCCCGTCGGACAGGTTACAAACCCCGAATCATCAAACAAAAAAATTCGTACAAAATCCCCGTAGATTCAGCAAGATCAAGAAAAACAACTCTACGCATACCTCGCGGCAATAAACGTTGATCGAGCGGTAATCGAGCGAATCAAATCCTCATCCTACGACTCGTCGTGATGCGTGCCGATGTGCTGCACCTGTGCGGAGGATCATAGGCTTTCGCTCGAAAGTTCATCGCCGCGGAGAACGCGCTGTCTCGAGTATGCGGAACGTAACTGCACTACGTGCTTACTATTTTTCTCTCTTGCGTAATTTTTTTTTGTTTTTTTTTTTTCGCAAAAGAGTGTGGGCGCTAGCACACTTTCCCGTTGATGTAAGCGAGAAACGCGAAACCCCCGGCGAGGAGTCCGTCACGAGTTATAGCCAAAGTCTCGTATATCACGCAGCCGTTTTAACTGGAATTTACAAGGTTTACGAGACGTGCCAACGAGGAAGTCCTGGGCCGAGGACTTCGTTCTTGACTTGGTCAAGATCCCCCCGTGGCCGTACGGGCCTCGAGCAACTTTTTCCGATACACACACGGCCCTGGCATGATCTGACTTAAAAGGCAGAAAGATCAGCAGTTACGCGGAGTAAACTGGGGTACCGACGTTTACTCGTGGGCAAAAGTGCCCCCCGTGGTGGCGATATATCGAACTATCGAATCTTCGGTCGCGCTTACGCTCTTACGCGCGCAACCCCGGGCATTTGTTGCGTGCGGGTCGGGAAGTATGTAAAGCTGCTTGCGCTATTACGTTTATCCGAACACCTCGATGGTGCTACACTACGACTTTGGTTTCTGAAATTGCCGTGTTCGGCTCTGGTGTTGCGAACTTGGAACGTCGTGATTTCGTTAGAGTCCTCGTGAAGTTCGGCTTGTGGCGGCCAGAACGTTTGACAGGACTATCTACGAAACTCACTAAAATCCCGTCCCTTTTCCCCAAAAAAAAACTAAAGAAGTAAAATTCAGCCTGAAAAATTTCATAGAGTGTAGTAATGCAATACAAATAATGAAAACGAAGAATGACGTCTTCAGAGTTCGAGCTCTCACGAGATGCAAGAACGAAAGTTTCTTTTTATTGAGCAAGTTCTACTGTGCTTACTTCTTGTGCGTACAAAAAAATTTATAAAAAGAATTTGAAGAACGCAATTTCCCAATAAAAACGCCGGATTGTCTTTTAGTGGTCAATTTTACCGATAACCGCTGAACGGATGATATTACCAGCGGTAACATTTCAACCCCACCGAATTAACCGGGAAAACTACTGGTGGTGCCTAATGGACGGGTTTCGCAGCCCGGTCCCGCCGGTCTTGCGGAAATCGAGGCTGTAGTGTATGCAGAGGTGATGCCACGAGTGACTGTGCAGAGCGTTCGACGGAGAAACGCGAAATTATTATCATCGCCCCACGGTGGCAAGAATAGCAAGCGATACCCAGGTGGCGACGAGGATATCTACCCATATATTCTAAAAATATATCCTCTCCATCCTCTCCGTATAAGCCCTGTACCTCCCTATCTATCGGACTTATTTCGAGCTCCCTCGATAAACCCTCCTTTCATTTTTGATAACTTTTCATCTAAATTTTTATTTTTCCTATTTTTTCTATCCTATCATTTTCCATCATGATTTCCAATGATTTCCAAAAAAAAATGTGGAACTTTTTTTCCAAAATCAGGTGCGTCGACACACGACTATGATATTGACTATTTCTTTATTTTCTTTTTTATCACAAAAAATAATAATAAATTCGTCGATTTGGTGAGAATTTTTGTTTCTATAATTTGTGATTTGCGCAACAAATATTCATTATGAGTCATCGTATCGCAACGCCTTATTTTATAAAATTGTTCATCAAAACTCAGATGTCCGATTGCAGACGTGCACCGACAGCACCTGCCGTCAGACTCAACGTAATAACTGTTATTAATGGTTAACGTTCGACACGTAACACCGGTTTTCACTGTTTCTTCCGTTTCGCTCGGAGTGTTTGATGCAAAGGAGCACTGTAAATGTACCAGACTTAGTTACTGTACGAAGTCGGTAGTTTAATATGCAGTGACTTTGATTGTACGCATTCCCGGTATGCGCAATGACGGTGTAGGATTACATTTGGCCACGGGTAAGTGTATTGCATTCTGGACAGGACTCGCGTTGAAGGAGAGTATGCGGGAAAATCCGAGTGCAATCTGAGATCGTCGGAGTGAGACAGAAACAGAGAGAGCAAGAGAGAAGGAAAGAAAGACGGAGAAAGACAAAACGAGAGTGGCGAAGCTGTAGTGAACAGCATATGCCAGTCGACAATAGCGAATTACTTCACTTTCTACAATCTGTCTTATTAATCTTCCAAGTATATGTATATGTTAGTTGGTATATATATGTGTATATATATTTTTATGCATGCTCGGTGGCTCTCATGGCTTCGTTATATTATACAGAGTCAGTCACGTGTTATCTAAGTCGGAAGCAAATCGGTGAGCTCTCTCTACCGATTCCCGACCTAGGCTCCGTACCCATACCCGGAGTTCAAAACGTATCACGTGCGAAACCATGCACATGGCGTGGCGTTGTAAAACTCCCGAGCGACGTTCACGGAGGATCTGATGTCTGGAAAACGTGCGAAAGGATGTCGGGCGACGGAATCGTGTGCAACCCGGAATTACTTGGGAATTTCACGTCGCTTCGTAATTGCGGTCGTGACACACGCGGAATTTCTCATTCAAGGAGTTTTGCACAATGAAAATGTTTCGTTCCATCGATAGTAGACTGTTGTACTAATTTTTGTTCACGTAAATTTAGATAATTCCGCTTTTCTCTTCAATCGCATCGAAGGAATCCTCATCAAATCGCACTCAAATCGATACGTCGATTGGGTGAGCAATAGGTTAATCGTTTTATCGTCTTTTTTCAGTAGCTCGTGGAGAATAAACCGTCAAATTTATCCATGAATTCAACGATCTACAAATTGCGTCGACTATTTTAGTGCGAATTGCAGTTTCGTCGTCCGCTAAAACAACGAGACTATCCGTTGGCTCGTTTGTCGCCGTGAAATAAGCGAGAGCAGAGCTCGGAGTCGTTCCCACGTTGAGCGAGAAATAAAGTGGTCACCGCACAATTTCCACGCGCTGTGCAAAACCGGCCTTACACCTCGGTATCCGAGTATTCAGCGGCAATTAGGCCCTATATTCATATATATATGTGTGTATACGGGTTTGCGGGTGTATACATTGAAGCGCGGGTGGTAAAGATGACACGACAGACGCGAGTGCAATGGGTTGCTCGCTTTACGAGGCAGTAATTATGGACAACGGCGGACGATTGCGATCCTCCACGACGTCCACATTGTGTGGCAACGCAACCACATCGGCCCACTGACACAGCGTTCGCACGACGCTCAGCTTGACTGGCAATAGTGTATCGGCATACAAATTCCCGTCTGTTACAGCCTGTGGCGAATTGCACACGTTTGCTCCACACTCTGGGATCCAATACAAAATGTTAATTGTTACTCTCCGAACTCATTATTCTCGGCCTACCACACGCGGACAACGAATAATTGGAATTGGGTGCGGATCGGAGTTCCGAATATTCAATGATCCGATGGGTAAATAAATCTCTAATTGAAATGCTGCGGAAATAAATTTACTGAGTTTTGATTTTTCCAATATGGGGATTTTTATCTTTCTGAACATTGTCATTCGCATCGACCATATTTATTTTCGAGGCAAATTCGATTTATTGATCCTTCGAAACATTGACGCATTAAAAAGTTCGATACGCATCCTTATAATGGTGATAATTATTGCGTAGGATACGGAAATGAATTTTTTTCAAACACAAACACAAAAAAGTTATTGATGTATTTTGCAATTACGCGAGGCTCTTTTGACATTGGAAATTATTATTTTTTGTAATCTTTCAGTTTTTATGATCGACGGAGAAATTTACGAGAAGAATAAGAATTTTGTTGGAACAATATACATTTATTTCAGCGTGTGTGTTTATGAGCAATTTCCTGTTGTTCGATAGTTGAAGGATTTGGCGAAGCGAGTTCGAAAGTTATCGAAGCGGTTTCGTATTATATTCTGCAGAAGGGAGGTATATTTATATACGACAGGGAGGAAGCACCTGCACCATGCTTCGAAGCATCTCGTATTAGCGCGAAGTTCCCTCGACATCTCCGGGGCATCAAGAGCTGCTCCCTTCTTCCGCTTTGAATATATTGGCTTCACAAAGTTTCGCTTTCTCTCCCTCTATACGTCTCGGGGTTGAATAAAAAATGTACAGTCTATTCATTTTGTCAATTTTTCATTTTCTACAATTACTTTTTTATTGCGCGTTTTTTAAATAATTATCTGAATTTTCAAAAGCTGGATTATCCAAAAGTTTCGTAACATCTTCCAAAATAAAATTCTTAACAATTTTTCCAATTCAAAATTATTCAATTTTACGACAAAATTCTATAAAATAAAACGCAACACGAAATAATTCAAAACCACGAAATTCGACAAATTTCAATGTAACATACTTTTCATCAGAGAAATAGCCGAAACATTTATTCCTTCCTCCAACTTTATTCAATACTTTGAACGATGATTTTTCGTATAATATTATCCCGAATAAAAAACAACATAAATGAATAAATAAAACAAAATTACACGAGCGCTGTAATGTCAAGCGTCTGGCTGGTCATACCGAATGTAAAGAAAATATGCTAACAAACGGGCGGTTGACTCGTTCGATCTTATCTCAACATACATCCAACAACCACCCCGCGGGCTCGTCGTATGTAATACGGTACGCGTTTCGTCCTCTCGGATTATCGAGTGGCGGAATTCGTCGGTGGTACGGCGAACGAAAAGCAAAACGCGAGAGAAGAACGGTGGATAGGAAAATACGAGGGTTGCAATGGCAACGTGATTATTTATCGCTCATTATAATGCGGCTACTTTGGTGCATGTGCGACAACCGTGCTGTATATGCACCCTCCCCCGAGGAATCGGGAGCACACGCGATCGAGAGATATCGATAAGATCGGGATGGGGGATACTCGCTGACCGCGCTCGGTTACCATACCCGCCTACGATTTATTAAGTACGGCGCGTCGTACCTATCATGCGGCGTGCGTGAAAGACCGTTCGTTACTTCCTGTCGCCATGGGCGTTGGTTGTTAAACGTCGAGCACGAATTTACGGTTGATCCGGAAAATTCGCACGGACGCAAATCAACTTCTCAAAACGGATAACGGGTGCGGTAAGATTAACGCGCATTTTGGAAATGACAATTGGGATATCCTCAGCTTTGATTCGAAGTAATAAACGTTTCTCAAAAGAAACCAACAACGAATCTCTTATCATTTCGAAATGTCATATCCATTTTGCCGCGCGCTGTTTAATAATTAATTGATTAACCCTATTTAATAGACCATCCCCTCCTACTTTTTACATTTTTGTACATTGCATCTTTTCAAATGCAAAAATTCCAATCCATAAAAATCCCCACACTCGCCTAAAGCCTTGTTTCAAATGATGTCATCGTCGTAATCAATTTTCCATGACAGCAATCATAATAAAACATTTGAACATCAATTACCTTCGGTTAAATAAATAAAAAAGTGTTCTACCCGTTAAACTGATGCGATCAAGTGTGAAATACGCTTAGAATTCTCCTGAGAGCACGACGTCAACACGGTTCGATTGTCGCACAGTGAAATTTTCCCGATAGTCCCGACGAGAACGAATTAATTCGTTCGTGCAACAGTCTCTCGAACCAATACCAAGTGCTTGTCGTTGTCATGAGTTCGTATACGTGAAACAGGTGTAACAGGTGAAGCCGCGCAGGTATATCATGAACGGGCTTTATACATTGTATACACATACCCACCTAAAACTGGTTCCGGTCAAGCGAGCGTGTTGGCTATCGTAAGCGTTTGATCGATCGCGTGTACACATATGGATCTCTACATACGCGTATTTGGACTGTGTCGGTAACCCCCTTCGCCCTCCCCTTTCACCCGTCGCTCCGCAAATCGTACGCTACGGAGTTAATTCCAGGAAACGCGATATTTGCGCGAATCTGATTGACAACGAACTTCGCGATAGCTATGTAGGTAATTCGCAACTTTGTGCTAATAAAACGATTGGGCCAGAGTGTAGACACGCTGTAGCTTTGAGAAATAAAAATCATCCGAGGTCTTCTAATTGTAATCCAATTACTGTACATACTATAAAAATGTCCAATCGTCGGAGAATATCTGACAGCGGGTTACTTTTGGTACTGGACTACACGGGACGCTCTAAATACAGCAGCCGACACAATTATCGAGGGGAATAACATTTTTCAACATTTTTGTTATTCATCATTTGGTTATTTGATCAGTCAGGATTTTTATTCCTCGTGTGAGAGAAATATTCGCATGGGTTGCTACGTTTCAAGCCGTTTTTCTAGCGAACTGGTGCATGAAAAGTACGTGTATTTGTGTTTTTCATAGACGCGCGAGCTGTGTGGCTCTTATTGCCCACGGAATCGTACAACCCTCATTATTTCTGCGATCGAGACCCCGCCTGCGAGATGAATACCGACCTACGCGGTCATGTATAATTTGTGTGGGCGTATGATTCGTTTGGACAACAGATACGAAGAAGGAACGACGAAATATAGACGAACAGGGAGAGAGAGTGAGAAAGAAAGAGCGACGGAGATAAAGAAACAGCGAGAGAGAGAAAGTAAATGCATACCGAACCCACAGAGCGAGCATTACGATATGCGTTGTACTACAAGACTCAGTTCGATCAGTTCGTGGAGAGCACCGATTCGATGCACGGTGACATTTTATACACCGCAATGTTACAGCGTCTCTAATCCCGTGCACCGAGAAAGGATTTATGTATAACACGGATACACGCGGCGCGCCAATTAAACGAGCGAAAGTATATACTTTGCCACCGAGAGAGCGAGAGAGATTATCTACCATCGTACTCCGTAAAGCGCACCCTTTACATAAACGAAATATAATACAGATTAGATAAAACGTAAAAGCATGAAAGAATAAGCACCCATGCACCACTTATTCAATTAATCAGTAGCTCTCGCTGCGTTGCAAACAATTTATCCAAGACTCGGTCGGAGTGAATTCACTGCGAACGAAAATATAAAAATAAATCCGATAAGCGGTATCGATCACGTGCATCGAAACGTCGCTAATAGTGTGCTGCACCTAATTCTGAGTGAAACCTCCGCAAACCCGTACTCGAGGTTGATATCGATAAAAATGAAATAAAAATATAAATATATGTATGTATATAATTCACCTGATAAATTAGTTTCTGATAGAGCAACCAGCCACGATTCTGTGGGAAAGTTTATAAGCGAATTGGAAAGCCGCCCATTTCATTGTGCCACGGTATGTCGATGTTGCTGCCGTATTTACGATTACATTGCCGGCGACCGTCGGGACGATTAGCCGGACGAAGGTCTATCCAACGCATCAGCGTCTGATCGGTGAGTACCGTTGCGCGGCTTATTTCGCGTTAATGGAACGCCATCGCGGCTGAATGCACCATAATACCGACAGAAGCACGAGCGGAAGTCGCTTTTCGCGATAACAGTGGAGCCGGTGGGCGGCGGATGGTGGCCGTGTTGCGGTTCAGCGTAGCGTGCGATGCTTGACAGTCGGGAGTGCTGGGGTGAACTCGCCACGGTCACAGTTATGGGCATAAACCCCGCGACGTTTCAGTTATGGCACATATATTTGTGGGTAACATCTATATGTGCATGCCCAAAATACGATGGAACGTCGGTTGACACGCCTACAGTCTAAAATTGGTTGCGGTAACGGATTCGTCGGCGTACGGTGATTGTTTTCATGGACAATCGATTTTTGATTATTTTTTTTACGAACAAATAATAGAAAATGAGAAAAAATCGACCGTCCATTGAAAATTATCGAAATATTGAGTTGTTGCAAGAGAAATTCCATCGTTTTTTTAAGATAGAAAAACATTAGCATATATTGAAATTTCGGAGAAAAATCGAATTTTTTGTAAATAAAAACATATACGTATTTCAATTTGGAAAAAAAATCGAGTTTCTTTGAAATTTCAATATATGATAATGGTGGAATATATCTCCTCTTATTTTCTGAAAAAAATTTCTTCTATTTTCAAAAACGTCGAGTCTTTCTTGTCGCCCGGGCGAGTTTTTCCGCGTCGTGCCCTTACGCGCGAATCAACGCCGTGTCGAAGGATCCTACGATCTCACAGTCTCGTCCGAGAATTGCTGAGCGTTGCAATGAGAAGCCGCGATACCGATGCCGCGAATGCTCGTTTCGCAATCGCGCAAACCCGCCTGAAGCAGGTGCTGGAAAAACTCGACACGGAATTCAGCCCCCGAAGGATTTTATTGAGAAAAAAATTGAGAAGCGTCGGACGGATACGTGATCTCGTGGCTATCTTTCTCGCCCTGAAGTCTATAGAGCTGTACCGTAGTTACATACGTAGATACGCTCGCCAATGCTATTTTTTACGGAGACGAGTCCTGGAGAACCCGAAGTTAAAGAGGAACCTGAGAGCTCGAGGACATACATCGCATATGGATATGTATATATGTATGTATGTGCAGCACCGAGCAAGGAAGACGAAGCTATTCCTTCGAGGATAACGGATAACGGATTTACGACTAAAGAGTTTATATCTCGACGCGGTAGAGCCCGCGAGTCCCCCGTGTGTTGCTGATAATAATAAGCGGTTCAGTAGATGCTTTATCCTCTATATAAATTATATATGCAACCCATGTACTGCTACGTTGCACAGTACGGTTGGTTCTCGCATTACAGACAAGAACGATGAACCTCAACAGCCGCGTATGCTTCTCAACAGATTTTCGTAGAGCTTATGTTTGGATTTATCAATCTTCGACTATTATCCAATCTTCTTATCGCCCTTGAAAAAAATTATTGTTTATTACATTCAGATTATCCAATTATTTTGATGTTCCATTGCTTTTCTGCGGATACGCAACTGGCCGGTAGCGTATTTTCTTTGGCAATTATGTCGGCGTTTTCTCATAATCGATGATTTTAAAGCGAAGCATGAAAGTTTTGAACGATACCGAATGTGTCGACAAGTGCGAACAATTTAAACGCAGAGAGGGCGATATCGCGTGTCACGAATCTTTCTCGGTACTATAAATTATGGAAATTCAATGCTGAACCGTACAGTTCCGCGACATTCCCCCAATCTCTTCAATTAATCGTCCGAGCTTTGCGTGCACTTGCTGTCAGCGGAAAAATTGTCGACTCGGTGTATCTCGCGTGCAAGCCTCGGGTATACGATTCGACTCTGCATAGGAATCCCAACGATTTCGAATTTGAATGCTTCTCATTGCGCTTCTGAAAAGTCTCACGACAATTCGTTTTGCATATTCATTTTCTCAATAGACGCGATTGCGTCGCTTTGCGTTATTTTTAAATAATGAAAAAAAAAAAACAATTTCCAAAACAAAATCTTAGAAATTATTTTTTTTTTTCGTAATGGGATAGAAATCGGGGGAAAATTGTTTTATCATAGTTGACGCAACGTGGATTTCATTATTTCTACGACTTCACGTTGACGAGATGTTTCCCCGACGCTCTTTACGTCCTCATCCTTCTGGCTTGTCGGAACAAAACCCACCAACGACAAGACAAAATGCATCGCGTTCCACACTCAGGCTGCTCTGACAAGAGAGGTGAACAATGCAAATTCCAACTCCGGAGTCTCTCAGGAGAATTTTCCAACAGTTTGCGGATGAAGCGGACGTTGGCAGCTCGACTTTTGCTTGTTTGCATGCACATGCGAGAAACTCAGCGTTGTGTACGAGTTCGTTGAAAGGTCGGATGCACCTTGCACGTCTGCCCGAACATCGTCTATATGCACAACGATATACCGTGCCAAGGCACTTCCTTCCTTTTTCCCTACAATTATCGGCATTCGATTACTCAAACACCCTAAAATAATGATGAAGATAAATCGCGTACGTTGCTATATCTCGACGACGAATCAATCATCTTGATCCATTTATCATTTTTTTTTCTCAGTATTGGATGATGAAGAATTATCAATGTGATGAGAATAATAATGACAATAATATTAATAATTATTATAAAAATGAAGAGGAACGGAGCAGCTATTTTTTGTATATCCTATAAATTATACCTACTAACCTATAAATACGTTTTCGGGATTTCGAATTTCGTTAGAATATCAATTCGGGACAAAAAAAATTCGAAGATTTATATTTTCGAGGAATTACAATTCTATTCAACTAATTTCGAACATTTTAGATTCGGAACTTCGAACCCCACCTAATATTTCTCCAACATCAATAATGTTGTAATAAAGTATAACAGTGGATAATATATATTTTTATCATTATTTCGATTAATATACATAATTTGTAGAATAATTCGCCACGATCGTTCCGTGCTCGCGCACTTTGCGCGGTACAATGGCGGAACTACGATTTTTGTCCGGATCGACTCGCGATCGTCGGAACATCCGCGTCGTCATTTGCCAAGTGTGTGTGCCGAGCTCAACGTTCGAGTATCAAATGACTGTAACGTGCGAACAAAACGTGTGGTACGGCGCAAACGTCTCTCGGTCATGATCTTTCGCCATAAAGTGCGCTCTCGGGCGCCTCCTACGTACAGGTACCTGTATAACAAGTCATAGGCAATCCTCGCGAAGCATAATAATCCAGCACGCGTGAAGAAACTCTGCACGCGCCGAGATTCCGTTAGAATCATTCTCCGGGCAGCGGCATAACAGCCCGACGAGGAAGACCGGACAGAGGCGGTGTGTCTGTCCTCCTACGCGTAATTCATGGTCCGACTTGCCCGCGCGCAAAGTGTTAGTGACGCGATCAATCGTTCAAACGCGTGGTTTCATCGTATCTTATAACCCGTACAAACTTGACGCCACTCAAACTTATTTCTTTACAATTTTTCATGATAAATTTCGTCAAACGGAAATCAGTCTTTGGATTTCGTCGTTAGAATTGCTCGAGTCCAATTTACACGTTGATGAGAGATAGATAAATAAATAAAATAAAATAAGAAGAAGAAAAAGTCTGATGGTCTGCGGTCGAGGGCCCTTTAGGAATATTATTAAAAAAAACAATAATATTGACAATTTTTAAATGGACAGCCGTCCATTTAAAAAATTGCCAGGAAGGATAGAAAATATGTACTATATTGTCAATCAATATCATTACTACAAAAAAAAAAGATCCGGTTAGTCGAATAAGAAATTTATTCGACGAACCATTTATTATTCTTCTTAATTTATTTATTTATTTATTGGAAAAGCTTGTATTTCGAATAATACCGTTTTGTTTCCAAACTATGATAGGAATAAAAGCGTCGATTGATTAATCAGTGACTCGTTGATAATTCGAATCTCCGGTTCGGATCAATTATTTTCAACGAGCAACCCTGAATGAATCTCGCTCGATTGCCGCGCGCTCATGAAAGTGCATTCAGTTATTCCGGCATAACGGTAACGCTTCAGAGCCGCGTGAAGGGTCATCATACGCTTGTTCACTACCGGGTCCACCGGTCGTTTCTCAGTCGGTTCTTGTCGCTCATCCGTTCGAGCGAGCAATCCAACGAGAGAGCGAGCAACTTCCGCCGCCAATCAGGAGAGTATCGCGCGGAGTCTCGTTAGCCGATGATAAACGAGACGATACAAAGCTTAATTAGTCGGTCACGGTTTCCGCAAACTCGTTTCCGTGAAATTAGCCACGAGTTCTCGACACACATGCACCGATCGCATGGAAGAGCCCTTGTTGCCCCGTTTCCTCGATTCCGACCATCGCTTCGAAGGAAGACAACGTGAGACCGGAAGATCTTACGACGGAGAGAAAGCCTTTGTTATATCTGCGGATTGGAGGCAAAACCGAATGAGTTCGTAAAATGAATCTTCGCGATGTAACGATTTTACGTTCGAACGCTCCATCACAGCCGACAAATCGGTTTTAAAAATAATATTCGTCCGGTTACACTCAGTTTTTGGTACTATTCGAGGTAAGATTCGGTGAATTTTAAATGGTCTGTAATTTATGGGTTAAAAACACTGTTGGACTTATTAGATTTTTCTTATTGGGTCAAACAACGATATTTTGTTTTACCGATAGAAAAGTTTCAACAGAACTAGAATAAACATGTAACATGAGTTTTGTTTCTTTAACGATAAAAAGGTGGACTTCTTTTTCCCGACAAAATGGATTGATTTGGTTAGCTTAATCTCGTTTATTTCCTCTTGTATGGGCAATTTTTGTGAACTGGTGTCTACGAACCACTTTACAATCTAAATTACAAGAATCCGATTCAATCTGATTTTCTGAAAAAAAGTTTGTTTATTTCTACATATTTTTAGATAAATATTTATCAGAACCGGTCATCCACGAGCAAACAGCCGCGCTTCTTCCTCCATACTCTGCCGAACTTCAAACGCTTCTTGTACCAACTTTCCAACAAACATAAAAATTAATGATAATTGATCTTTTGATCAAAAACTATTGCCGAAACTATCGTTATTGCCTGAAAACTCGAATTCAACCGACAGCATCGATGTCTGGTAGTCCGATGCTCCGGACTTGCCCCGCATGGCGGACACGATCCTGAACGGGTTCTATCAACGAGGATTGCGAAAGTAGAAAAAAGAAAAAAGAAAGTTTACCCAAGCCAGAAACCGAAGAATCTGTATGTACGACAAAGACAAGAGATTCGACGACGAGTTTCTTCGGATTTTCAGTGCTCACTAACGGTATTTCCACCGGAGTTGTATTATCTACGCACTGACGAAAATTCGCTTGCGATTGTGGCGTCTCCAACGAATCCCAAGTGCATTGGATCGAGTTTTACCGAGGTTGGGGCATTCCGCTTCTTTATTATTATTTTTCATCGTTGACCCGTCTGTAATCGTTGTTTTGAATTGAACATTTCCAACCCCGCACGGAAGCCACGAGAGCTTTAAGTACCTCGTACGACCGTGCGAATCGCCAAAGTTTGGCAATTACCGGCCGCATTGGTGTCTCCCGTCGAGCATGTGCGCGGATTATACGGAAGGACAACATAGAATTTGGTATAATTCTATTGCGTCGTTGTAGCTATTTTATATCTTGAGAGATAAATAATTAATCATTTTTCGTGTAACAATTTTCATGGAAACGGGGGTTAATCATGATCGTGCTTGCTTGGCCGAATCTTCGGGTAACCACACAAATCTTACTGATGGATCAATCTATCTGGGTTATCGAACGTTGCTGCTAGATTAGCCGATGATGATCGCGACGTTCGTCACCGGGGTTCGATCGTTGTACGTCAAACGTCAAGAGGCGGCGACGGGGAGGTGGTGAGGGGTCTATCGATGCGTTCGCGTCTGTATAAATCGAACCGCGGCAATATCCTTCATCCCCGATGACCTGATTGATCAAACCGAGCAAATGGACTGTCGAAACTGTAAATTCATCACCGGTTCTCGGTACACTCAACAAATCCCATTTAGAAACATTTTTATTTCTGCAAGAGTTTCAATCAAAAGTGTCGGTTTAGCATGGAAAATTATTATGATGCAAATAAGGCTCATATCCGTTAAAAAAAATGGGGTATACGATTTTTAAATTTCGGTCGGTAGGCATAGATCATAAGACCGAAAAAATCTCTTTTTAATTAAAAATGTCCAACCTTCGTTGTGCGGCCGAAAATCATTTGCTCGATCTCGTTGGTCCACCGGTTCTTTCAATACCGCATTGTCGCATTGCGATCTTTTTTCCGAAATCGTTTTTCATTTTTATCCCGTCCACCTGCCCCCCCCCCCTTCCCTCCTGCTTCCTCGCTCTTCCGCCGTCACGGAGCAATGGAGATGAATTGTATCAAATTTCTTGAAATATCTATACGCGCCAGAAAAATAAATTTAAAAGACGGAAACGACGGAAGTAGTTCCGCAGCCACGAATATCCCTTGTCGAAGGTGTCGAGGGCACTGTATCTGGATGGCGGAGCAATATATATCTGACAGTGACATAGACGCAGAGCGTGTAGTTTATATTTATATAAAAGTCTAAAAATAACTCAGTATTCACGGAAAATAGAAACGCCGGGTTATTTCCGAGAATGTTTTTTTTATTTTTATTATCAGGTCGATTGTTCACGGTCGACGAGGGATTCCGATGCAGGCGGAAGCTATATTAATCCACCACACTGCATCTCAGTAGATATAAAATCGATCTGTGTGGACCTCCGTAAATAAAATAAAATTAAATGAAGCAAAATAAAATAAAATAAAGATCCATTACAGCATGATTACTAATTTCCACGTCACTTAAAGTGGAGGCACTCCAAAATCGAATTGACTTAAAAACTAGGGATTGATTGAATGCTGATTTATTGCGCAATTGTGGAATGAAATGCTTTTTATTCAACCCGTGGTGCCGCTGGCTTGGGATCGAGTTAGCACGGGTTTATTAAGAAAAAAACCATTTAATTCGGCAATTGCGCATTAAATCAGCATTTAATGAGCATTCAATTATGCCCTAGTTTTCAAGTCAATTCGACTCTGTAGTGCAGTTAACTCGAGTGACCTCCAATCGTCCATTACCACGATTTTGCAGTTCAATCGTTGCAAACCGACAGGAGATGAAATTTTTGATACTGCGATATAGAGCCATCCTCGGGACGAGTACAAAAGTTCCACTTTTCCGGCCTCGTGATTCTCACCAGCACGTTACCCAATTACAATAACAGCGTGTGCTGCTGGCTAACCGATAGGACGTGAGAATTTCTCGTGCAACACGTACGCACGACCAGATAACACGTATTATATTGATATATGTGTGTAACACACGATAAGCGTTCACGTGCATTAGTCACATTGGTACACGCCGCCGCACCAGGGGTTATGGAGTCAGTGGGCCACGGTTCTCGCGCGCCCACATGGATATGCATTGCGGCTTCGCGGTAGTGCCCGTATACGTGAACCAACCCTGTTGGAATGATGGATATCCATTGTACCAAATACTCGAGAGAAGGCTTTCGTGTTGCAAGTAAATCCATGTAAATATAAATACATATGTATATACAGGTGCGAGAAGGTACATCAGCGAATCTTTCGTCTTTTGTAATCACCTGTGGATTCCCGAGTAAAAAAATATACAGCGGTTACGGTTTTCCTAGAATTTATATATGTATTTATCAAATATTGATATTATTATCATTATAATTAAGGTGGATAATAATATCATGATTATTATTATTATTTCTCTAAAGTTCTCGACATTAATTATTAATATATCTATAAATTGTATGTAGATGAAATTGAGGATATATATTATGTGTATATCAATCATGAATATTGAAAATCGTCTGATTAATCGAGATAGATTCTATACAGCCTGTACAAATACTATGTATATATGTCCAATTCCACCTATAGAACTATATATGTTCTTTGTATACCCTATATTTTGTTTGTGTCACTTGGATTCACTTCCAAAGCATCCTGGCCAGTGGTTTGCAGCCCAAACACAAAATATAATCCGTTTGAATACTGCATGGCAAGACAAAAGGAAGTAAATCTCTCATTTTCGACGGAAGATTGTGTTAATCAACGACAATCGGCCGATTCGCAACTCGAAAAACGGAAAACGTACAGGTGAGATAGATCGATCCAGTACTATCGTTACTGGCTCAATTCTCATGAATGGCTGGACATTGTAGCATGCGTCATATACTAATGAACGATTCGAAGCCGCAGACACACACTTGTCACCGTAACGTGCTCGCGAAGTCGTAGTGCTGCTTCCACCTGAGCAGGAAACGATTGAGCCAGTTCCACGAACATCGCCTAATCAGCAGAAACTTGAAAGAAACGTGTCCGTGGGCTTAAATTCTCATTCGATCGTCGAGTCCCATTCAACAACTTTTCGCAATCATTCAACGTTCTTTGGATTCTGAACGTTTGATGTAAGATACGTACACTACACGACCGCTTAAGTTCAAGCTCTTACGGTTATACGCTACATCTACTAGGCTGTCATGGGTGCGAGTGAGATAGCGTGTTCGTGGAAAAAAAAAGGAAGAAGGAGGAAAGTATGTAACACATTGCCTCAAACACCTACCCTTGGCAATTCCTTGTAAAAAAATGTGACTTTTGCAAAGTAGACTATAATATTGTCCATCCTCGTAATCCTGCGGGAGTATAGTATAGGACATGCCATCGATTTCCTTCTCGCACTGACTCCACTGCAGCGCCATCTCTTTGTTACCCTCGCAACTGCAACGGTTCCAAGGTTCCAAAGCATGTCTTCCAATGGAAGGGGTTACACTCCCCACCGAGCACGCGGAAGGATTTCGGGAAGGGGAGGAGGTGACATCACCAATTCTGGCTGTCCTTGTCCGGATTTAACTTAACCGATCGTGTAGTGTTAACTGAAATTTCCGGATTACACTCTCAGAGATGTCGATCAGACTCAAGAGATTAGGAATCGTGAGTATGTCAGAGGCCTAACGTGAAACATAATTCTTCGATTATTTCCGTGACGGATTCTCGAGTCTCTTGGGTTTAGACGTCAGGTTGAAACGATATAAATATAATTATTAGGATGTCCCTCATTATGGTCATCATGAATTTTTGATGCTCTCATTTTCTACAACGATCTGATCGATCGATGTCGAGATATTTCATCAATTTTCCATGCAAATATTTTCCGGGAGGAGGAATAAGGGGGCCTTCTTGGCAAGATGTAAAAATGAAAATAGAACTGCTCGGAATTTTCCGTTAGACGTTCACACGGCCGAAAAATTGTCCACCAAAAGCATCCCCAGCGCGATTCACCGTTATTTCAAAGTTTCACAACCAAAAGAAAAGCCTGATGAAGGGTATTTAACCATTGACCATATATCAACAGCTTTTCAGACGGATTCGACATTCCAAGGATCGAGAAGTTGCATCGAGGAACCTCCGGAGGCTGCTTCGGCCGGTGTTACTCGATCACGAATGAGCGCAGTTCTCGTAACCATCTTTCACCGAGTATAAAAGTGACGAGCCGAGTGTGGTTCTTTGTCGCTCGGATCGTTAACTTTCTCTGCATTCCATCGTCCGTGGAATCGCATCGCGAGTTCAACGAGTGAAGATATCACACACGCGAAAAAACACATTATGTTGCAATTGGTCATGAAAAACTTGATCGTGCTCCACCGCGCACTCGAGCTTCTGTGGATAGCAAATGAATTGGGTATGCGTGGCGAAGCCGATCGAGTTACCAACAACATCTGCCGGAAACTTTGTGGAAGGTACTTTATATACCGTTGGAAGTTTGTCAGTTCCCTAGCGCTTGGAGAATCGTCGTGCTATCGATCTTCTCCGCGACGTGCAATTGAGAACTTAACGGTAGGTACTCGTGTACATTATGTGCACATATTGTATTTATTAGTGTCCCTTGATATGGCCATTTCGGAATTTGGACTGAGGATCTGGAGGATCGCTTCAAATCCTCTACAACGATTTAGAAAGTAGATAAAATAATCTGGGACGAATTGCAGACCTCTACTACGTCATCCACTTGTGCCCTCGAGCAATACAAATTTCTCATTTAAATAACGTTATATTTTTCGATTGTATCAATATAATTTAGTTTTGGAAGCCTTCTTCGTTTTGTTTGGTTCAGTTTTGTCGGAGACTTATAATAATCACAAATCGAAAAGAAGTTTTAAAAACAAAATTCAATTGAAATAATCGAGATGTAATTTTCTCAATTATCTTCATCTTTCGAGCGATTTTCATCGATCATTGTCATCTATATTCGGATCACCGGTTATGTTAGTAGTATCACGATTCCGTCGTTTATCCCAGTCCAACAAAAATATGTAAAAAATATGTAAGAAAAATGGCAACAACATGGGCGATGCTGTCAGCTGATTTATGTAGTGTCGGAATTGCAGCTTGTAATTGGACCGAGCGTTGGTTCTCCCGCCACAATTCTAACCCGTGTTGACTCGACAGAAATCGTATATCTCGTCACACGTGGGGCCACAGAACGCTTTTCAAGTCGTGATCAAACCTCGTTATCGACTCGGAGAAAAATGTTGTTGCAGAGCGAACGTTCTTTACGAGTCTGTTCGATGTTGTATCGTGATAAAGCATACGCACAAGCGAGAACCCGCGCAAAGAAGGTACGTTTGAGTGCAGCGCGGTTCGTTATCGGTTTCGAATGACCTCACGGTGTTGACGAACATCAAGAAACGACGTAGGTGCAACGTGAGCTTGAAAGCACGCCAGTCGAGTAAATCCTAGGATCACGCGGAGACCCTTGACTCGATCGAGACATGTCCTACGCAATGCTCGTAGCGCGTGGGATGTTGAACGCACACTGAATCAATTCTGGTTGGCTAGTCACGCTTTTCACCGTCGTCTTGAACATTTTTACATCTTGTTAATTTTTTTTTTTGCGCTACGACAACGCGGAGCAAACACACCTGCTGTACGAATTAAGCAATGCTCTCGCTTCACGCCCACGCTGTGATATTTTTTTCCTTGATTTTTGTGCTCGTTCGTAATGAAGTCAACGTGAATAACAAATGTGTGATATAAATCATCGATTCGATCGGGTTTGCACGTGAGTTGAGGTGGAATGGCATCGATTAATCCCCGGAGCTACTGGAACACCAGCGAGACACGGAGTAAACAATATGCACCGGATGCTGGGTTAATATTTGTACAACGCATATTATTATCAATTAATAGGTGATATATTTCGGAACGACAAACATGGTCGATGGAAAACAATATTCCCTCCGAATGTAAATAGTGAAATCATATACATATCATATTGTTATATAAAATAGATTAATCAATCAAAAATGAATTTTGATCTCTCAATAATATATAAATAGAGAGTAATTCATAGCTTATCGAGATTAATATCTAATTGATATCGAAATAATATAAGTCCGAACATTTAAATATTTTGTTGTATTTCGTTATGTTCGTGATTATTATCAAATAATAGCCGATATTTCGTTCCGGCAAATGACAATGGCTTCGGGACATGTGGACAACGGTCTTGGCTCTATTATCCGGCTCCGAATGTCATAGTCACTAAATTCGAGATGTTTATGCGCTTCGGATATTCGACGTCTCGCACGGGTTCGCCGCTTGCATGGCGTAGAGACCAAATATTAAACTCGCGAAGTTATTGCACAGGTCGAGTGTGAATGCGAGAGTGGAAGGCTTACAATAGAACGGTTGGTTCTCGTTTGGACACAAGTGCAAACTGCCCACTGTGCATCGTCGACCACTTTCCCTCCCCCGCACCCTCGCTGGACGTTGGTTCCGCAAGGTTTTGTACGGTTCGCACCGTGCTGACGATATTTCACAGGAGCGCTTCCATGCGCTCCGGTGGAATTCCAATGCCGGAAATATCTATTCCGAGTATTATGTCTGAGCTAGTCGGGAAATTGTTGGACGTTGACGATGCCAGAGGCACCTGCAGGGGACCCGGAGTTTAGATGAGTTTTGCTACAGTTTCTTCGGAATTGACTAATAAACTATTTTACGAAATTGCGAACCACAACGCAGATGGCAGGTAATAATAATGATGATAATAATCATAATAAAAATAATAATAATAATAATAATAATAATAATAATAATAATAATAATAATAATAATAATAATAATAATAAAAATAATAATAATAATAATAATAATAATAATAATAATAATAATAATAATTATTATTATTATTATTATTATAATAATAATAATAATAATAATAATAATAATAATAATAATAATAATAATTATTATTTTAGTCTGACAACTGGTAACCGGTTTTTTCTGAATATCATAAAATTTATCGAATCCTCAATATTAACACAGTCGAACAATCCCCGAAACCTGGAAAGTTTCTCACAATGCTGTCGGAAAGAGAGTGCGATGCGCCAATCGAAGAAAAAAATTCGGCGATTTATTACACATATACGTGCGTAACGTAAAATCAAGAGAAAATACACATCTGCAACGAGATTATTAATGTTCGTTACAAGGCCGTAAATATAAATTTCACGAGGATAAACGTATAAACGGACATTCCGTGATGGTTTGCGTGGTACAGTGACCACGATGGCTCTCAGTGCACACACGACGGTGTGTCGTTCCTCACTGGTCCAGAGAAAACACGGAGAAGCATCTACGCTCGAGGGATCCCGGTTCTCTCAACACGCGATGTTCAACAACCCGCAAAAACGATGCCGACGTCGCCATCATGGTTAATTTATAGTTCAATGCGACTTAACGCGATAAATCGGCGAAGCATGGTCGTTTCATGAACGAAATGGCAATGCAAATAAGTATATTCTCGTACATTAATTGCCCGAGTTTGTGCGAACGTCGGTTATGGCAACGTTGAACGTACCGCCCCCGCCCTCGCGGCAACGAAATGAGATTCGATCATTCTGGTCACTCGGTTTCGTCATTGACTGGTGTTTATCACCGGAAACTAGAGATATTTTATTGCTTTCTCAGTTTGCAAAAAATTATTGATTTCAATATTTTGCGAAATAATCAAAGTTTGATTAAGATTTTCTGTAACATACACTTGCGAGCCTTCGCAGTGTCGACGACGTATTTGTCTCAGCCGACGAAAAAAAAAAGGTTCGAGAGTAATGTACACTATTGGTGCTCACAAATGAGAACGTTATTCAACTATGGCGACGGGCGAGCATGGGACAAGAGCCTCGAAGGAGGATAAGATGCAACGTTCGACTCTCTCCGCAACCACAAGCTACGGTCGAGCTGTGCGAAGAGGTACTTGTTAGCGAAGAATAAAGAAACCCTTGAACAAATAATGCGAGGAAGATGGGCGAAGGTGCTGCGTTCGCGAATCGAAACCCACGAGTGGTAGCGGCAGCACCGAAACAGACAGGCAAAGACATCCTTTTACGGCCAAAGCTCTTTGTTCACATGCGTAACGCAAATCCGACGTCCGAAATTTCGCATTGAAAAGGATTCTGTGCTCGAAT
>CAXAQZ010001357.1:0-39059 GCA_963971145.1 Sussaba pulchella
GAATGAAGAATTCATCGATGTTTCGATTTTTGTTTGTTAATTAAGGGACACTGATTGGATTTTCGGCACGCCGGAAGGCAGACAACAGATACTTAAAAACGTTTCGAAAGATCGCGTGGCCGTCGTGATTCTGAGACGCGATCACACTTTCGAGAGCATGGAGAAGGTCAAGCAGGAGCTCGGACCGAGTATAAAAAATTTTGCCCCCTCCGGATTGCCGGAAAATTACGTGATTGATTTTTTGTCTCTGGGGGAAGACGTCGGAAAGCGGGAAATTCGTTGCAGCGGCGAGAGCGCGATAAGCGGTCGTTACTCGGTCGAAGACGTGCTCGGTGATGAAGGCCGTACTTACCGACGACTCATTTTTCTCAACAATCAATTTGCCGTCCAGAGCGAAGCTAAATTGAAATCAGGTTTAATTTTCTTTTTGATTTTTTTCCATTTTTTCGACAAGAAAAAAATTGTTGGTTTTACGAATCATAATTTCGAATATCAATTGCTTAGTGAATTTTTTGTGGCTTAATTTTTATTGAATAGAGGAATTTCATTAATTATTATCATGATATAATATAGAATTCGAAAATTGAAGAATCAAATAATTTAATAATTCAATGATTTAATAATCCAATAATTTATTAATTTAATAATTCAATGATTTAATAATTCAATAATTCAATAATTCAATAATTCAATAATTCAATAATTCAATAATTCAATAATTCAATAATTCAATAATTCAATAATTCAATAATTCAATAATTCAATAATTCAATAATTCAATAATTCAATAATTCAATAATTCAATAATTCAATAATTCAATAATTCAATAATTCAATAATTCAATAATTCAATAATTCAATAATTCAATAATTCAATAATTCAATAATTCAATAATTCAATAATTCAATAATTCAATAATTCAATAATTCAATAATTCAATAATTCAATAATTCAATAATTCAATAATTCAATAATTCAATAATTCAATAATTCAATAATTCAATAATTCAATAATTCAATAATTCAATAATTCAATAATTCAATAATTCAATAATTCAATAATTCAATAATTCAATAATTCAATAATTCAATAATTCAATAATTCAATAATTCAATAATTCAATAATTCAATAATTCAATAATTCAATAATTCAATAATTCAATAATTCAATAATTCAATAATTCAATAATTCAATAATTCAATAATTCAATAATTCAATAATTCAATAATTCAATAATTCAATAATTCAATAATTCAATAATTCAATAATTCAATAATTCAATAATTCAATAATTCAATAATTCAATAATTCAATAATTCAATAATTCAATAATTCAATAATTCAATAATTCAATAATTCAATAATTCAATAATTCAATAATTCAATAATTCAATAATTCAATAATTCAATAATTCAATAATTCAATAATTCAATAATTCAATAATTCAATAATTCAATAATTCAATAATTCAATAATTCAATAATTCAATAATTCAATAATTCAATAATTCAATAATTCAATAATTCAATAATTCAATAATTCAATAATTCAATAATTCAATAATTCAATAATTCAATAATTCAATAATTCAATAATTCAATAATTCAATAATTCAATAATTCAATAATTCAATAATTCAATAATTCAATAATTCAATAATTCAATAATTCAATAATTCAATAATTCAATAATTCAATAATTCAATAATTCAATAATTTAATAGTTCAATAATTCAATAATTCAATAATTCAATAATTCAATAATTCAATAATTCAATAATTCAATAATTCAATAATTCAATAATTCAATAATTCAATAATTCAATAATTCAATAATTCAATAATTCAATAATTCAATAATTCAATAATTCAATAATTCAATAATTCAATAATTCAATAATTCAATAATTCAATAATTCAATAATTCAATAATTCAATAATTCAATAATTCAATAATTCAATAATTCAATAATTCAATAATTCAATAATTCAATAATTCAATAATTCAATAATTCAATAATTCAATAATTCAATAATTCAATAATTCAATAATTCAATAATTCAATAATTCAATAATTCAATAATTCAATAATTCAATAATTCAATAATTTAATAGTTCAATAATTCAATAATTCAATAATTCAATAATTCAATAATTCAATAATTCAATAATTCAATAATTCAATACTTCAACAACTCAATAATTCAACAATTCAACCATTCAACGATCCAACAATTCAGTAATTCAATAATTCAAAAATGCAGTTTTATTTGTCACTTATTTATTTTTGTCTGGCAGTGAAAAACCGGAGAGGAAATGTAAAAACCGTGTGTGATCCGGGTGTACTGGCTTGCGAGCATCATCCCTACATGTGCGTCGCCGTGAACGCTTCCATAAATCCGGAGGAATCCAGCGACGTTCTCGTTATCGGTCTCGGCGGCGGTGGATTGTGCACTTTTCTACACAATTGTTTTCCCAAGGTACATTCATACACCAACAGTTTTCCAAAAAACCATAAAAACATCACACTAATTCCACCCTCCCAACCCTTCGAAACATTTGTCCAAACCCGGAAAAAAAATGTTCCGTCAATCTAAAATCAAAATCGGAAAAATAAAATACAAAAAATAAATAAATCAATAAAAATAAATTAAAAAAAAACAAAAAACCACCCTAATAAATTTTTCTTCTCGCAGTTAAACATCACCGCAGTCGACATAGACCCGGAAATATTAAAAATCGCGACAACGTGGTTCGATCTCGTGCTCGACGATCGAATGAAAGTCGAAATAGCGGACGGATTGGATTTCATACGCGAGGCTTCCGCGAAATCTCGCAAATTCAACGCCGTAATCTTCGACGTTGACAGCAAAGACGTCACCGTTGGCATGAGTTGTCCTCCCAAAAGTTTCCTCGAGCCCGAAATTTTGAAACAAGTCGCCGATTGTTTAACGGACGAAGGCAGTTTCGTCCTCAATCTCGTCTGCAGAGACAAAAATCTTCGTCCCAACGTCGTTCGGGCGCTAAAAGAAAACTTCGCATCCGTAATTTCCATCAATCTCGACGATCACGTGAACGAAATTTTCGTTTGCTCGACGAAGGAACGAAAATCCGACGATTTCCGAAGTTCTTTGATAACCGCAGCGAAGAGTTTGAATCGTCAAGCAACGTCCAAAGAATTATCCGCCGACAAAATAATCGAAGTTTCGAGCCTTCTCGAATCGTTGAACGTCGATCCGTGACTCGAATTCACGTGGAAAATATTTTTTTCTCATCCTAGTTCTTTGTATAAAAAAAAAAAAAAAAAAAAAACAACACGAATCGAAACTAAATAAGATGTAATTTTTTTCTTTTTAATTAATTCTTAGTAATAAAAATTATGGAGATTTTGTATGAATCGTGGAATTACTTTCTTGGAGGAGGAGATGAGTATTTGATGAAGATCGAAGGAAGGAATCGGATTTTGGAGGAATTTGATTTTTTTTTGCAGAAACACAATTTTGGGATATTAATTTGTTAATTAATTAATATAATAATATAATATTATTATTATATTATATTATGATCATAAGTCAATTAATATTAATATAAACAATAATACAATATAATTATATTATATTATGATTTTCTTAGTTAATTAATATAATATAAATAATAATATAATATAATAATAATATTATATTATTATTAATTAATTAATAATAATAATAGGTATAATATTATTATTAATTAACAAATAATAATAAATATAATTAATATTATTAATGATTATATTAATATTAATATTGATTAATTAATTAATTAATATTAAGATTAATATAAATAATAATATAATATTATTATATTAATATTAATTATAATTTATTTATTTATTCATTATAATATTAATTTGTGGATTTTGGTGGGTGATTGTATAATTAATCTTGATTGCTTCGGCGTTATTTGGCAACACTTTATTTCGTCCACAACCATCCAACAATCTCACACTCTCACGCCATAGCATTCGGCTAAATACTAATAATTATAAATTATTTCCGTCGACGTGAAGAAGGAAAAAAATTGGGGGCAATAAGAAAAAGAAAAAAAGCACTTAGAATTAAAAATAATATCTCATTTTCGGTCTACGTCGCACAGTTTGTCTTACAAAATAGTCTTACGAAGCGTTTTTTTCGACAAAAATTGCGAAACGTCGACAACGATTATTATTATTATTTCTATTATTATTATTATTATGAATATAACTTTTTTTTTTTTGGATTCTCGCTTGCCGACGACAAGAGCTTACGTTTCAATGAAATATTTTACATTCTTTATTTCTTGGGTACGATTTCTTCTTCGTTTTTTTTTCTTTATATAATTTAAAATCGTCTAACACGCGTTTATGGTTTTTTTTTTTCTAATCATTCTTCTATGTCTTTTGGGTTTTATTACAAACGAGAGCGTCGCGGTTAGACCAACTATGAAGAAAAATCGGCGCTCTAATTAATATATTTACAAGAAATTCGGTACATAATTATTTGTTTTTTTTTTTATTTTTCATTTTTTTTTTTTTTTCATTACTAGATAAAATTAGATATCGCGATTGATCGAATTTTTCAGCGCGACATATTATTTCCTACGGACTAGGACGCATCGATGGTACAAAAAGAAAAATCGATCGATCAATAATTTAACGATCTTTCCGAATATTTTAAGACATCAATTTTTGTATCGGGGGAAAAAAAAAGAAAAAACGACGATAAAAAAAAATGAGTAATCAGTCTAATTCTCACGTCGACGAACTACGCGAGTAACAAATTACCCAAATTTACATCAATTAACAAATTGACGAACAAATTTGATAAAAATTATTTGCTAGAAAAAAAAAAAAAAATTCTGGTGTCGACGTCGATTTATCGACGATAATTTCGGTACGATAATTATTTGTTCTCAACGATGTCTTAAGCGATTTATATCGGTACTATTTAAATTAATAATTACAATCTTTGTTGCACTCTTAAGGATCTCGAGAATACACGAATTTATTATTATTATTCTTATAATTATTATTATTATCTTTACTATTATATTATTATTATTTATGATTATTATTATTATTTTCACAAGCTCTCAAATTTCCACTCGAAGCTCAATTATGCACTTAATTTTTTTAATTTATTTTTCTTTCGTTTTTAGTTTAAATGTTAAACATTTATCCATCAATGTTTGTAGTCTTTTAAATGCACATTAAGTAATAGGACAGTTTTTTCACTTCCTCTCACATCTTTTAACGAACAAACCTTTTCCACTTCCTTCGTTTACAAGCTTTCGTCGCTGTCGCGATTTATCACAGCGTGTTGATCTTTTTTTTTTTTTTTTAATTATTATTTTTTCGTTTTATTTTGTTTATTTTTTTTTTATTTTTACTTGCCACGCAATTATTCCTCCTGGTTGACTTAGAATGTAACGATGAAGCTTGCGATGACGAAGATCGAGAGCTTTCCCTCCCCCTCTCGAGGTTTTTTTCACGTGTGAAAAATTACAAACTTAAGGGGGACGAAAAATGAGGAGAAAAGCAGCGAAGTTAAGTGAATTTTTTTTCTTTTTGCAGTCGAAAAAATCGAGACAAATTCCTCGACGATGAAGAAACGTAGGTGGGAATTAAGGGAAAAGGGTTTTACCGTTCCAGGGACTGCCGGGATTCGAGGATTGTGCGTTAAGATGGCCGAGGAAGACGACATATAAATATAAATAATTTAAATAATGCATTAAAAGAAAAAAATAATGATTAATTAATTATTTTCGAACTCTTTCGTGTTTAATTTTTGTTTTTTTTCAAAGGCAAAGCGCGACATGAATATTCAATCTTTGTGGTTGTTTATTTGTTTCATTTTTTTTTGCATTATATTTAAGATTTTTTTATTCAGAGCTTATCGACGATTTTTGATTTTCAATTTAAAATCCAATTTTTTTTTGTCCGCTAAAAAAATTCTCTTCCAAATTTCGTCGTTGATGGAACAAAAGAGTTCGTAGGTCGAGAATTTATTTTTTCTATTTTTATTCGGGACTGTTTTTTTTTCTTCGATTCGAATTTTTCAATTTAAATATCCTATCTACCCTAAAATATTCGACTACTCTATAAATATATTAAATTTATATTTATAATATATTTAAAAGAAGAAGAAGAAAAGAGGAAAAAAATAAATAAATTAGAATAATAATCTAATAAAAGCCGGAGAAAATTTTACGAGACGAACAATTCAGCATTTCTTCGATTACAAATTTTTAGGCCGCTCGGCGCAATCAATTTCGCATAGAATTCCGCATACAAAAAAAAACAACTAATTCTTAAAGATCGAAAAAAAAAAAAAAAAAAAACGATGTAATTCGACGATAATTTCGTTATAAATATTAATTACTCCATCATTTCTCAAGCGCTAAAGCTTTATAGCTTTTCAACGACTACAATTGCATTAGCGTACAAAGTTGTTGTTGTTTTGTTTTCGTTTTTTTTTTTAATTTATTATTATTCGCAGTTGAGATAATTTTCGAGCTCCAATTTACCTGGAGCGCGTGTGATTTTCTTTCTTTCTTTAGGTCATTTCTTTCTGTCTCTCCCTTTCTCTCTCTTTCTTTATGGTATTCCGTGGATTCGGTCGATACAACGGGTTTCCATGTTCTCGGATTTCTCATCCATCGACAATGTTTGTCCTCCGTTATCTACACAGCCTAATCATCGATACTGCATTGAGTTTTTTTTTCTTTAATCGTTTTTTATTTTCGAGCTTCACGAAGTTGCGAATTTCGGTGGAATTTATGGGGGGAAAAATCGAGATGGACGACATTTTAGGTACGACGCCATTTTGGATTCGACGCCATTTTAGCTACGACGCCATTTTACGATTCGAGTTTCAGCTTTGAAAAATAATAAAAAGTAGAGAACCAAAGAGAAAAAATTTATTTCGAGCTCCGCGCGATTTTAAATGCGATCTTTATCGAGTTCGGAGGACATTTGAGATGAATCGTTGACGTAGAATTGACTCTATGTGACGTCCACAAAATTAATAGCCCTGAGAAAAAAGCTTTTTTACATTTTTTAACCTCAAAGGGAAAAAAATGGCCATCAATGTTTTTGTTTAACCTTAAAATAAAAAAAATAAAATGCCAAAGGCCGCCATGTTGTCGACATTCTGACTCTCAAAGTACCGCCGTGATACCGACTCTGTGTGATGCTTTTTTACATTATTTTTTACTCTCAAAAGAAAAAAAAATCGTCATCAAAATTTTCGTCTACCAAAAAAACAAAAAAAAATCCCAAAAGCCGCCATTTTGTCGACATTCCGACTCTCAAACCACCGCCATGACACCCCGACTCCGTTCAACTCCCCCAAACTCAAAACCCTCAAAAATCCCCTTCGCCAATTTTGCCCCTCCCCAAAAAAAGAAAAAAAAAATCCGCCATTAACCAAAAAAACGCCGCCATCTTGTCCCCAACCCGATTTTCCGCGTCCCTTAATTCCCCTACCTTCCCACAACCCCAGCCATCGCCCTCCCTCCCATCCCAACCCCCCTCTCAAATCCACAGCCCGAAAAAAAAAAAATCAAACCAAAAACAAAAACGAAAAAAAAAAATTTCTACTTCAATCAAAAAAGTTTTCTCACCATTTTTCTAATTCCACCCGCAGATTTTTTCTCTTTCTTGTTACCAGGAGTATTAGTGGCGCTGCTGCTGCCCGATTCGTCGCTCGGATTTCGTCGATGTCCATTCGTCGTTCCATCTCCGTTCGAACCCTCTCTCGTTTCTCTTCCAACCTCATTTTTCCCACCTCCGGTCTCCGCAATTCGATTTCCCGAATTTTTCGAATACCATTCCCAATTGTCCGACCTCAATTGTGCTCCCTGATCGTTCTTTTCATTCCCCAATTTCGCGTTTCTTTTGTTTCTCGAACCCAAAGCCGTTTTCATAAACGAAGGAGACGAAAATTTCGCAGCTTTTAAAATACCTCCGCCGGTAATGAAGAACTGTTGCGCACCGACTAAATTTTTCCGATCAACTTTCTCGCGATTCTCCTCAACGACGATCGTTTCCACGTCTTTGAAATCGTTCTTCATCGTTTCCTCGACGGTTCTGCAGTCCTTATAATCAATTTCCCCGAATTTCGTCCAATTGCCGGAATATTCCGGAGCCGAATCCGGTCTTTTGCGCGCACGATTGATTTCCAATTGTTTCGCGTGATTCGACGCTTGCACGATCGACGATGATCGTCTCGACGACAACGTCGTACCTCCAGGCATGCCTTCGTCCATTCTCGAATCATTTTCCATCACATTTTCCGTTTCTTCGCCCATTGATTCGCGTTTTTTTCGTTTTTTACGTTCTTTCTTCGATTCGCGATCGTCGTCGATCATCAGATGACCGTAATTACCGGTTATCTTCGAAGCTATCTCGCTCGGACGTCTTTTGCGAATTTTTTTTGGTGACGTCGACATCGCGCCGGCGCTGCGACGTCGATTGGCTTCCGCGTCGTCGATGGGAATTCGATTTGCTTCCGTGACGTCGTCGAATTCGTTGTCACCGCGACGACAATAAGATACGACGATTATTAGAATAACGATTTCGACCACGATTAGGACGAAATGTTGACATATCGTTGATAATTTTCCTCGCCAACTGTCACGATCGTAAAGAAGGATTTCTAATGATCGCGTGAGGCTGTTTATCTCGTCGCGAAGATGATTTATCTCGTCGAGACGACGAGTTTCGCGTTCTTCGCCCTTGCGGGATTCCTCGGTCATGGCGGCTGTCGCGCGTTCGAGAGAACGTTGCATCTCTTCGACTTGTTTCTTGTAACGTTTGCTCAATTCTTCGAGATATTGCCCGCTCAGGGACATGTTTCGTTCCAGGGCCTGGAAACAGAGGTTCGGGATTAATTTTGAGAATCGTTAGAAGGATTCTTGAATTTTGAGAAACGTTGAGAACGATCGGCGATGGAGTTTGGTCGAAGATCTTTGGCGAAAGGATAAAGATATAATTGGAATAAGGAATGGAGAATAAAAAATAAGATAAATGGAAGATCATTAATTGATTAATAGCTATGGTAATTATATAATTATGAATATTAATTGTATGAATTATTCTATAATCAATAAAAGATGATAGAATTATTATTATTATTGTGCAAATTGATAACTATAGTAATTATATAATTATAAAAGTAATTTATTTGCGTAAATGCTTATTATATAAATTATTGTATGATGAATAACCTATAATAAAATACTAAGAAATTATTATTATGATTATTATTATTTTGCAAATCAATAGCTATAGTGATTATGTAATTATAAAAGTGATTTATTTATGTCAATATTAATTATATAATTATTATATAATCAATTGATGATAATAAAGTAATAAAAAATTATTATTATTATTAGTATCATTATTATTATCATGCAAATTGATAACTATAGTAATTTTATAATTATGAAAAATAATTATCTATACAAATATTAATTATCTAAACTATTATATAATCAATAAATAATTATAAAATCATTAAAAAATTGTATTATTATTATTATTATGCGAATTAATAACTATAGTGATTATATAATTATGGAACTAATTTTTTCATGATAATTTTAATTATACAAATTATTATATAATCAATAAATAATAATAAGATAATTAAAAATTATTATCATCATCATTATTATTATTATTATACTAAAATAAATGTCATGCTCCCACCATCCTCCAACTCCCACAAGCCACCCATCTCAAACGATAATCCCCCACCCCGCAACCCCAAACCCCCTTAAACAAATTTTCCCGAACAAAAACCAAACTTCAACAAAAACATCTCAAGCAACCAAACTCACCTTGATTCTATTCGAAAGTCTGAGAAAAACCGATTCCTTCTGCTGTGGCGTGTTGCTGGCCATCGGTTGATTCCCAAAATTCGAATTGTGTCCACCAGCCCCGTGAATTCCACCCCCACCCCCAGTCCCGACGTCACCGCCGTCCAAATCCTTCAGATCCGACAAAATGCTGTCCAAACTAATTTGCTCCTGCGCCATTAATTTAGCCTCTTCCTCGCCCCTGTCCAGTTTTCCCGGTCGGCCATCTTGTTCGCCATTTTCCGGCCGCAAAACCGACGCCGGCGCGTCATTGGCGCCCTCCTGATTCATCTTCGTCGCACCCTCCTGCGTTTCGCGATTTCCCAACGTCGCAACGTTCACAACCGTCGAAATCGGTTGAATTCCATCACCGGAACTCACCGAATTCACGGATTCCTCGTCGATTCTCGTCACAACCGTGGGAACGTTCAACAAAATGGCCGACGGCGTCGTCACGACTTCCATCTGCACCGTTTCGTCGTTCGGATCTTTGCTAGGTTCCAAAATTGGCATCGAAGATTCTTTTTTAACATCCTCACGACTCAAAGTCTTCGTTGGTTTTATCTGTGACGCCAAATTTGACGATTTAACGGAAGTCGTTTCCGTCGGTACGACGACGATCGTTTCAGTCTCGCGATTCGTCGTAACGATGATTTTTCCATCGTCGACGGATGACGAAGCCGCGCAATTGCCCGAAAACGCGTCGGTGGGGCAAATTGAGGTCACCGGACGACCTTGAAAGTCCGTAAGGTCGTTTTTACCGGAAATGGCGTCCATTTTGAATGATAAATCAACGGAAGAATTCGCGACGGTTTCGCGATTCGCGTTCAGAGCGAATTTTTTGTTACTCGTCGCGACGACGTTGCAAATGGCGATAAGATGATCGGTCGACAAAATGGCGGCTACGAAACGCGTCGCGAAAATTCGTGACGAAAATTGCGCAGATTCCTGCGCAATCGACGATTTTGCAACGTCTATACCGTGAACGGGACAAATTTCCGAATTACGAAGAGTTTCGTTGACGAAAGAAATTTTCAAAATGGCGTCCAAACGATTTCCGTGACAATTGAGAAGTTCGAAAACGCGGGAAAAACGTTCGTCCCCGCAATTCGGACATTCCACGGTGTATCTCAGAGTCGTGCAATTTTCGAACGATCTCGCGATCATTTTTTCTCGATTCAACGATTGTGTCACGTTGTTTTTATCATCGTTATCGGTTGTTTTAACGAGAACTTCGGCGGCTTTTTTGACTATTCTAATTACGGCGTCGCGAGCTGTACCGAAAAGATTTTTCGAATCGTTATTTGTTTCCGAATTCGTCGAATCGTCCTCGTCGTCGTCGTCGTCGTCGTTTTCGGAATTTTCGTCGTTCTGATGATCGGTTTCGGTTTCCAATACTTCGAATTCGGACGTTCCGTAAGCGCGAAAGAGTGAAATCGGACAAAAATGTTCGGAACCGTAATGCGTTTGCATCTCGATTTTGATGAATTTACCGAATAGATTGGGATTAAGGGCGAAACTTTGAACGTCCCGTTGATCTTTGGCGGTGAATTGACCGACCGGACTCCAATCGCGGGTGGGAAAACGATCGCTCACGTGAACGGAAAAATCTTTCGGGGACGAACTGAATAGTTCGAAATTCGCTAATTCGATTTTTTTGGCTTGTATGGCTTCGCACAATTCTACGACGAACCAAACGCGGGAGGTGCAAGTGTTAAGCATGTATTCGTCGCGTGTTGAGACTAAAACGCTTCGAGCGCTTCGAGCTTCGGGATTTACGGCTACGATTTTTGCTCCGCAATCCGGGGATGCGTAATTTTTCGAACGTACTCTCATGCCACCCGCGCCTCGTCCGGGATTACCGGGATTTTGTATCGAGGCGTTTGGGTGAGCTGGAACAGTTGGGAAGACGAACGAAAATTAATTGGGACGAGGTGGGAATTAATTGGGGCGAAATTGGGATTTTTTTTTTGCGATTGAGAATTCATTGATGAGAGAATGTATTTGAAAAAATGATAAAAAAGTTAATTAAATGGATTTAAAAAAATAATAGAGTAATTAAAAAGGTGATAATAATGAAGGAAAAATGATAATTACGATTGTTCAATAATTGAATAATAATTTATATTATTGTTGTTTGTATTTATATTATTAATGATAAAAAGAAAATATGATATGGATGTAATATATTTTAATATATTTATTTAGGGTATTTCTCCGAAAAATCAACGAAAATTGAATAAATCTATCTAAAAAAAAAATAATAGAATAATAATAATAGTAATAATAATTAAAGCAAAAATAATAATTATGATTATTCAATAATTCAATAATAATTCATATTATTGTTATTTATATTTATATCATTAATAATAAAAAGAAAATATGATATAGATATAGTTTATATGAATATATTTTTGAAAAATAAATGCAATATATTTGAAAGAATAATAAAAAAATTGAATAAATGTCTCTAAAAAAAATAATGAAATCTAATAATAATTGTAATAATAAATGAAGCAAAAATAATAATAATTATCATTCAATAATAGAATAGTAATTGGTATTATTGTTATTTATACATATTATATCAATGATCAAAGATAATATATCACATGCATAATATATATTAATATATTCTTGAAATTTTTATTTTTTATTTTATAAATCTGAATTCCTTCTATATTCTCTATGACATAAATAAAATAAAATAATGAAATGAGAATTGAATAAAATTGACCAAAATAGTAAACATACTTTTTTTTTTCTCGGCTTCCTCCAGTCTCTTCTGCGCCCATTCGCTGAACGACGGTATATCCTCGTGTTGCTGGGGATGATGATGAGGTTGACGATGATCCGTCGATCCCGTGGCGACCAATCCGTCGATGATGACCGCCGCCCCCTCGTCGACGGTTCCCCCGACAAGTCTAACCCTCCCAACCCCTTCGTCCAAATCCGCAGCTGCTCCCAAATTTTCCTCCAATTTTCCCGCAGCATCTTCCGATCTCCCATCGTCCTCCGAAATCTCCTCCGTCTTCGTCGTCGACGAATCCTCGACGATTCTACGCTCTGCCGTCACCGTCACGACCTCGTCGTCGGTTTCCCCAATCTCCTCGCTCGAAATCGTCGTCGTCGACGTCGTCGACGTCGAGATTTCATCCTCCGTCGTCAATTCCGCGTTGCTGGAATTATTCAACGATTCCACGGTCGTAAGAATAATCGGCGAATCGCTCGATTGCAATTCATCGACGTTTTGCCCCGCGGAATCGTCAACGTCGTTCAAAATTTGCGGAGTTACGGACGTCGACGTCGTCGACGTCGTAGACGAGACGAGCGGCAACGTTCTCGCCGTTGTAGCCGTTGTTAAGGTGGAATTTTTCGACGATGTGCGAGAACGCATTTCATTGGTCAATTTCGGCTCGGCGAGACTCTGAAGCTCGGCCGTGGCCGTGTCGACCAGGGTCAACACCACCGCTTGACCCGTTTCCGATATCCTGGAAAAATAAAATTATTTTTTTCCAAATTTTTCGTGCGTTTTTTTTTTTTTTTTTTTTTTGAGTCGATCGTGGAAATTTTTGGATTTTTGTGGAGGATTTGTTTGTTATTTTTTATTGTTGGCATTTTTTTGTATTGTTTGTTTGACATATCGGGGACGAATGATGTTTTTAGTTTTGAAGTTGAGGGTTGAAGTATTTATTGCAATTTTTTGATGCGTTTCTTAAGTCGATCGTGGAAATTTTGGGATTTTTTTGGAGGATTTGTTTGTTATTTTTTATTGTTGGAATTTTTTTGTATTGTTTATTCGAAATATTGGGGACGAATGATATTTTGTTTTTTAAGTTGAGGGTCGAAGTATTTATTGCAAATTTTTGATGCGTTTTTTAAGTCGATCGTGGACATTTTGGGATTGTTGTGGAGGATTTGTTTTTTTTATTATTTATTGTTGGATTTTTTTTGTATTGTTTACTTGAAATATTAGGGACGAATGATGTTTTTATTTTTTAAGTCGAGGGTTGAAGTATTTGTGGATTGATTGAGATTTTTGAAAATGTAATAATTCGCAGTTGGATGAGCGACGATTTATTTTTTTTTTTATTGTCGCAGCATCTCGATCGATGGCGTTTCGAACCTTACCGATGATAAAGGCAGACCGGAACGCACCATAATGCCGCTAAAACGGTGACATATAGCAACGCGGCTTGCAACAAATGTCTGGGCGAGCCAATCCTACCACCCGAATCCTCCATCCAGGCCATGGGGCAAGATGGAACGCCCGAAGAGTCGGATCTTCCGATGTTGCGCGACATCACCGTTAAAAAAATTTTTCTCTCCGTTTGTTTCAACGTCTTCGACCACTTTTTCGACAGAAAATACGAAAAAAAAGTGTCCAATCTCATTCACTGTCTCTCGTCGATGTTTCTTTTATTTTTACACTCGAGTTTATGCACATTTTTGATTTTTTACGATCCTTCATCGGTTTTTAATTGTCTTATTGTCGACGTTTTTGATTTTGTATTTTTTGATTGGGAAAATACAGATAAATAAAAATTCTTTTGGAAAGTCCCAGGTGGACTTTTAGGTTGATCGGGATTTAGTTCAGCCCCGGTTTCGATTTCCAATCGATAGCACTTCTAGATTTTGAAATTTTATTGGTTAATTATTTTTTTGGAGGAATAAAGTTGGATATGAAAAATGCGAAATTGGTGAGGTGATAAGGAGAAAGATTCTATATAGTTTTCGATCTTTTTCACACGTTTCAGAGATAAAAATAATTAGGGCGACGGTCTTTCTAATAATTTTCATAACATTTGTTCCAAAATTTCTAAAAATAAAAAATGTATAGAATCAAAACAAAAAATTCAAAATCCTATACTCAGAACGTATAAAACATTGAAAATCTCTGGTTGAGTAAAAAAATGACGATATATATAGATCAATTAAATATCAATCGATGAATTTCACTTAATTTTCCATAGCGAAAAATTTGCAATTAATTTAAAAAAAATTTATATCAATTTTTCCTCGTTACCGACCGTGGTAAAAAAGAATCTTCAGATCCTCAAAATCTTTGAAAAAAGACAAAGCGTACGATAAAATCGTAATTCCCACAAGTGAGGTGAGAAAACGTGACCTAATTATTAAAATCAATAAATCCAGGAAGAATATTTATCGTCTCTACGTCCATGTTCGGCACAATTTGGATCACAAAACTTTTTCTCATAATTCAAACTAGAAATGCAACGACAGCCGGTACGTGCAACTACCAACCGGTTCGGGCGACTAATCACCCTGTTCTGTTCCACCGATCCCGGTAGAAAGTACAATCGTCAATCATCCCGAAGGAACGTTTCTGCCAATTCCATTCCGATCAATTATCACGGTTCCAACGATTGCGAAACTTTCTCAAACTTTCTTTCGAGTCATTCGAAAAACTTATTAATCCCAAAATCTTTTATTCGCCGGCCGACATTGTCAGACCGGATGAAATATCACCTTCTTTCTAATCCAGACTTTAAAGCGATGTGTCGCACATCGTTCGTTTCTCCATCAGCCGTAGGCTAAGAAGATAATTTTTCCAAAGTATTTTTCTCCGCCATTGTTGAGCTCTCGAACGAAATACGAGAACGATTGCCTGCAGGATTTCGATATCCAGTCGATCGTTCTCATAGTTCGATCGAAACTCCAATCACGACTGAGAAAACCGATTTACAGTTTTTGTTACCGACCGAGCAAAAAAAATAATATCGATAAAAATGTTTGAAATTTTTTATTTTTTATTCGCAGACTGATTTGGTATTGCATGAATCGATTTTCTATTACTTCCTTCTCCCCCCCCCTTTCCAAATAAGAAGGGAATTTAGCTTACGATAGACCCGGCTACGCTTTCACGAGGCCGCCCACCGATATATGGGTATCTGAAGCATTTCCTGGGTGCAGTTGAGTACACCCGATGCCGGCAATTTACGTACACACTGCCTACGGGCACCCCCGGAATTCTCGTCAAATCTATCCGCGCGTGGGTGTAAATTTATAAGATCCGCAGCTGCGTCGAATGCGTTGTAAAAGTTTCAACCGCTTTTGACACCCACTCGTGTTACCAATTGTCGGGGAATGTTTCTTCTCCGTATTTAATCATTAATCGCATTGAAGAATGAAATTAAAAGACTTTTTGAAAGTAATAAATTACGCGAGGAAGTTTATTTTGGAAAGGATGAATTGAATTTTTGAATTATTTCGATTTTTAAGTCGATTGGAATCTATTTGGATTAAAATTTGGTACTTGAACAATTTTTGAAAAATGTGTTGCAATAAAAAGAATATGAATAAGAAACTAACTAACTAACAAGATTAAAGTAATATGCAGTAATTTTTTCATACGGCAGAAGATTATAACCATGAAAAAAAGAATCGAATAAATAATTATTCGGAGAATATATTGATATTAAAAAAATTTTATTCGGAGAATATATCAATATAGAAATATTGAATTTTAATATATAATTCGATATTTCAATAACATTACTATTATTATTATTGCATTATTATCATGAGACAATTAAAAATATATAATTTATACATTTTTTAAGTATTAATATTAGGAATGTTGATGTACTCGGATAAAATCATTATCAAAATACTATACAATTAAATATTATAGCAAATAGTTAGATGTTCGTGCCGGAAGCCCGTCCCGTGCCGGACGCTCGGTACCCACGCGAGCACCGAGGATTGCTCCGCTTTTTCCGGTCTCACGTGACGACCGATGCGGTAATTAAGGCTTAAGAATAAATCCCCTTGACTCTGGTAACGCGATACATTCACGTATAATCCATGCGAACCAGACAAACGATCGTTAATTCATAAATGTCATTAAAACCAATTTAAAAAAAAAACAAAAATTAAAAATATATATATCTCAAAAATGAGTTAATAAAAATAAAGAAAAAATAAATGTGAAAAAAATGTTGGTAATTTGAAAATATATATTTAAAAAAATAAAAGAATAGAAATATATTTATAAAAAAATGATAAAATTTAATATTTATTTAATAGTTATTAGAAAAATATATATTGAAATTAGAAAGAAATATATTTAAAAAAAAATAAAAGAATAGAAATATATTTATAAAAAATGATAAAATTTAATATTCATTTAATAGTTATTATAAAAATATATTGAAATTAGAAAAAAATATATTTTTTTAAATAAAATACAAATAAAACAAAAAAATGAAAATATATTTAAAAAGAAAATAATAAAATTTAATATGTATTTAACATTTATTATAAAAATATATTAAAATTTGAATAAAAATATAGATATATATGTTTAAAAAAATGAAAAATAAAAAAATTAAGACCAAGATATTGGACCCAAGCCGTCTGCGCGTGCATTCGAGAATTCGTTCGGTTCGTTAAAGGAGTGAAAGCGTCGGGTTTCGACATTAGAAGTGGAAATCGAATATGAGCTTTCACGATTCTTCCCGCGAACGAATGGCGTGATCGATCGAGAAACTATCCGTCGATCTTTCGATCGATTTACGACGTTTGCCATTCGACGAAAATATTAATTACCAAAAAAAAAAAAAAGAAAAGATAAAATTGATAAATCGATGAATTGATCTTTTTTCAAAGCCAAATAAATCGAAACAAATAAATTAAATCAATTCCCACATCAATGATCGATCAAATTTGATTTTAAATAACGGATTAATAAAGTCAGATTGATGAGAGACGAGGATTATAGCAATTATAACGAGAGCGCAAAAATTAACGACGATACATATTTCCCATAAATTCGTCCCACGTGCAATCAGCGAGAAGCCGCGACAACGCCATCGAGGGGGGATGGAGGGGGACTTTTGGCCCTCGTACGCGTCTCTGTGCGAACTCGGAAGAAACGTGTATGACCGACGGTTAATTAGGTTCCAACGGCGAAAGGGCATCGCGGGGAAGCTTAAAATGAGGCCTCTCCCGGGTTTTAGTATCTCGTAACTTACGTAGGACGATGTCGTAACCTCGGAATCGTCATCGCGATCTTCTAATCTACGTTCAATGACTCCGCGTACATTTTCGCACTACCAAAATTATTCGCAGTACTTAATTTTAAACGAAAAAAAAATATTTCCGATTTTTTTAAACGATCAACATTAAAATTCGATTCAATTAAAAAAATGATGATTATTCATTTGAATTAAATTGAAAAGAGTCGATTTCGTGAAAGCTCATGATTTTGATGGAGTATTGAATAAATTATTGTTTTGAAATTTGGTTTATTTACTGTATTTTTTGTATTTCTTTTAATTAATTTTTTTATTTGAGAAATTGATTTCGATTTCTAATTAGTTTATTCTGTAACAAATTATGGAATTAATGTATAGAAATTTCGGTAATTTCTTCTATTTTAGTATTTTTTTTGATTCCTCAATTTTTGTATGTTGAGAAATTGATTTTTTTTTCTTCCAATCGTTGTAGTTTTTGTCGAAATTGCATTAAACATTTTTTTGTGGGTCATTCCATGGTGAATTCGAGGTCGAGTGGCGAGAATTACGACAATTGTGAATTAAGTGTACTTAGGCGTCCGACGACGCCTAAGTGCGTCGAGGGGGGGGGGGGGGGGGGAGGTAGGGGGAGGAGAAGGAGGAGCAGAATAACTTGGAAAGTGCCATAAATGACTTGAACCTCATCCCGTTGTGACTGAAACTTCTTACTCGTCGGTTTACTTTGACGCGAAGTCCCATAAAAACGTGATTTTAATTGTAAAAAAAAAATATTCGAGAGACAACGAAAATAATAATAATTTTTGTGACGATTTATTTCGCTGTGAGATCTACGAAAATTTGAGAAAAACGTTAAATCGCGAGTGTGCAGTTTTTTTATTATTCGCAATGGCTAACGAATCCGGTGAGGGAACGACGAGTTCTCACAGATTCAACAAGTATCTGAAGGATGCACCATTTTTTTGCAAAATTGTCGAACTCGTGAGTTATCGAAAATCAATAATTTAAAGAATAAATAATATAAGAAAAAAATAAATAATTTAAGAAAATTAAAAAAAAAAATTATTCAAAATTCTTTCAATTTAATAATTAATTCTTAACAGACTTTAGAAATTATTGTCTTTTTAATAGAGAATGATTTTAGAACCTCTCATCATTCATTTAGAAAATCACATTTTCGAAATGAATTAATATTAATAAAAATAAATGAAATAAATAAAATAAAAATAAAAATAAAAATTTGCAAATGTATGGAAATATTTTTTAATGAATTAAAAGAAGAAATTAAAAATTGTTTCGTTCTGTTACTCATTGCTACGTGTGCAGATTTCGAAGAAGAAAAATATAATTATATGTTCGGATCGATTTGACGATAATGTATTTTATTTTTTATTTGTCCAGCTTCTGTGTATAGTCACGATGGGTCTGATAATGGATCCTTTCGACTCCACCAAGCATTTGGATTTGAATCACATAGGATTGGTTTACATCGCCATAGGTGGTTACATCATAATCAATGGAATCCTGATAGTCTGCTATCTTTACGGCCAGAGGCTCTCCAAAAATATGGTACGAAAAAAAAAATCAAGATAAAAAAAAATCAAATAAATAAATTAAAATGAAATATATCAAAAGTTGCAAATAGCAAATATATTTTTAAAAAAAAGATTGACACGATTCATCAAAATTCACGTTAATGATCTCTTATTTTTTTCTATTAGAAAAATATAAACGATTAGATAACATCAGAATAGATTTATTTCAAATTTATCTGAGCTATCATTAATTTTATATTATTGTTTCTTTTTCTCAATAATTAGAATCAATAATTTTGATAATATTATATTTGTTTTTTTTTTTGTTTTCAGGGTTTAACATTCGTGAGAGTCGGTACAGTGTTGAGTTTCGTAGCCGGCGTCGTGCTGATATACGATTGGAAAAATTTTGAAAAAAATTATATCTCTCACAATCAAGAAAAATATCTGGACCAGATGTTGGCCAGTGGAATAATCGCTATAATAGCGAGCGTTATCTTCGCCATTGAAATGTATTTCCTGTCCAAAGAAGATGAAGAAGACAAATGAGGACAAAAAAAAAGAAAAAAGAAAATTATAATTTTGCTATAATCGCGGATTAGATCAATTTGCGTGCATCTAAAAAGCTTTTTTTCAATTATTATTATCTAACATAATTTTGTACTCGAGATCAGCGATTAAATACCGATAAGAAAATTAATTTTTTGCTTTCTTCCTTTTTTTCTTTTCGTTTTAAATTTCGTTTCGGTCCATTTTTATTTATTACGTTTTCAAAAAAAAAAAAAAAAAAAAAAAAAAAAAAAAAAGGTTTGCATCGGTGCAATGAGGACGACACCGACCAGGAAATTCACCTTAATCGCACATCTAAAACCGTCGCGTTGCGGCCCTAAAATTAGAAATTTCGTCGACAACGACTGCGAAACGAGTGAAATAGTATTAAATTTCATATCCTGAATTTTCTCTGTCAAATGACTCGGTATGAAAAAATGGTTATAAAAAAAAAAGTCAAATTTTTGTAAATACTAATTTTTACACAATTATCGAAGTAATAATTAATTTTTATTCTTTGCAACGTTTAAATTTAAATTTTATTCACTTTTTACCTCCAATTTATTGCAACAATAATGATTATTATTCAATTAAAATAGTTATCGTTCTCCTTACATGTCAAAAAAATAAATTTTTCAAGTAAAATGTCGAATACTCGATTTCTATTATTCTCCCACGTGAAATCCTGCTGGTCCTACATTTATTTTGTTTTTCATTTCTGTTGCGTTCGATTAGCCTCAATTTTTTTTTATCGGCTAATTGTGGCCGAAAGAAAAAAATAAAGAAGTAAAAACAACTCGAAGATGTTTAATTGAGGTTATTTTCGGGGCGATAAAATTTGAATATCATCGGGAAATTGAATAAATAGATTAAGGAAGAAAATAGTGGGGGAATGTATTATGCGTGGGCGTGTCGAACACGTGCGGAAGAGTAGCAGAGAGGACGACCATTAGCCTTGTTATCACGTGGCCCGGTTCGATCAAAATACAAAATCCCTTCCAATCATCGCGAAAGTTCGATTTTTAATCCTGTTTTTTATTCAAATTGAGGTTAATTTCTTTTACTTGATTTTTAATCTCAAAATATGTGAAATCTTCACGCATAATTTTATACGTGAATTGCGGTCACGATTAAAATAATAATTATTTTAGCAACAACAAATACTTGATAAATAAATTTCTATTTCTTTTAAAAGAAAATTTTTTATTTCTTTTAAACTGTAATTTTCTGTAATTTCTGGTCTTAAATTTTTTTCTGTAATTTCTGGACTGAAAATATTACGTGCTTATTTATTATTTCGTCATTGATTTTTCATTGCAATTTCAGGAAATTCTTTGTCGCAAATAATTCAAAAATAAGACGTTTTCTGAATTCTAAGAAAAGATAAATTGAAATATAAAAAAATTAGATTTTTTGCAATGATTCCTATAAAATCTCACATCAAATGAACATTTTGTAAACCTTCTCATCTACGGTCACAAGATACGCCCAGCATGCTACCAGATACAGCGTTAACCAGTCAATATTCGTTTGTCCAATCCACACTTTAACCAAAATAAAAAATAAAAAAAACAAAAATTATCCTCGACGAATTTTATCACATCACTGCTTCGAATTTCCGTCGTTCCAACACTAACCATCGATATTTTTAAACCTCGATCCGTCGAACTTCAACATCCCTCAACCCCTTAAGGATGCACAATAAATAAATAAAATAACAAAACCATCGAACATATATCAGTTTTTTTTATCGCTATCACTTCGATTCTTCTTTCCAAACTTCATTTCACCGCGACGAACTTTTCCACCCTTCCTCTGCATCAACAATAATATCCACCCCCATCACGGCCCAACGCTACATCAAAACCCCCTCCCCAAAAAAAAAAAAACCAAAAACTTTGTTCACCACAAATTCCCAATCATCGTCAAACCATTAATCGTCCCTAAAATCACTTCCTCCTAAATCCAACAAAACACAAAATCTCTCCTCCTTCTCTCCCTCACATCTCGAACATCACAATTTTCATCCCCTCACAAAAACCCGAACATTCGCCATTCCTCTCCCCAATAAATCCCCAATCGATCATTATTCACTGTTCGATCTACTCGAAAAAAAAAAACCAAAATAAAAAAAAAAATCCTCCCACAATTTTTCAATCCTCCACGAATTTTCCGAGGGTCGCAGCGTTCGCCGGGGTTGCAGTGCTCGCTCGCCGCGTAAAAAGGGGTTGTTTCTTGAGCGCGTGTACGTTCGTTTTGCGCCGGCGCGGGAGGCATCCGCGTCGATGAACGCGACGACGATGACTGCCGATGCAAGTTGCGAGTTGCATTCGAATCCGACGAAAACTTCATCGGGACTTCGACGATGAAAAGCCGGGAGAAGGACGCGAAGTCGATAAGGAAGGTCGCGAGCGAGCGCGCGCGCGCGCGCACGTTTTGAAGTGTCTCGGGGACACGTGACCGATAATCCCCGCGCGATAATCCACCCCCACTTCCCGGCCGCGAACGGCTAGACGCGATTCCAGACGTCCTCTCCAATGAGAATATTCACCGGCGTCGCCGTTGCGATTCCGCAACGACGTGTTGCCCAAGCGTCATAACCGTTTCCGCGGTAAACGCGTGATCCGTACACTCGCTGCGGCGCTTTGAAACCGAGTCCTAGAATTATTTGGGCCAGCCGAGGTGACCTGGGACATGGGACGATTGTTGACGATGAGAAACGATGATAATTGACGGAGTTTTCTCTAGGATGAAGTTAAGGTGACCTTGAAGGGTTTTTTTGAACGTGTTGTTGACAAGCACGCCTTTCAGATTGATCTACACTGGGTTCTAGAAGTATTTGGGTCAGTTAATGTGACCTGGGACATGGAACAATTCCCCGACGATGAGAAACGTTGGAAATTGCGGGCATTTTCTCTAGAATCAATTTTAGGCGACCTTGAAGGGTTTTTTGAATGTGTTGTTGACAAGAACGCCCTTCAAATTGCTTTGTTCCCAACTTCTAAAAGTATTTAGGTCAGTTATAATTTGACCTGGGACACGGAAAAATTCGGGGCGATGAGAAACGATGAAAATTGCGAAAGTTTTCACTACAATCAATTTTCGATGACCTTGAAGGGATCTCGAGCGTGTTATTGACAAGAACGCCATCAAAATTGATCTGTACCGTCTTCTAGAGATATTAAGGTCAGCGAATTTGACCTAGGACATGTGAAAATCTGCACTAATAGTCGACGAAAACAAAAAAAAACCGAGAAAGTTTTGTCTCAAATTCGTTTTAGGTGACTTTGAAGGATTGCCAAACGTGTTATCGACCAGAACGCCCTCAAAATTAATCTGCGCTAAGTTCTAGAAGTACTTAGATCAGCTAATATGACCTAGGACACGTGAAAGTCTGCACGAATGATCGATAAAAACAATAAAAATAGAGAAAGTTTACCCTAAAATTCTCTTTAGGTGACTTTGAAGGTTTCCCGAACGGGTTATGAACGTGTCCTAAACGTGTTATTGACGAAAACGCCCTTAAAATCTATGTGCACAAAGTTCTAGAAGTATTTAGGTCAGCCAAACTCGCCTACACGTTAAAATCCGTACAAATTATCGATGAAAACAATAAAAATAAAAATAAAATTTTCTCCCACCCATTTTTAATGACCTTGAACGCTATTCGACCGGTCCATGTACGGAAAACATATCACGATGTTGAAAATATCCTTCGAAAACATGTTTTTTTTTCTTCTAAATATCGATCAGATCATGGACGTCCCAAAAATTCCTATTCTCATCAAAATTGATAAACAAACTGGATAATTAATTTGTTTTCGTCTCAAATATGGATCAACCATGATTACACGATGTCACAGTCTCTCTCACTGATTACAGTCGCCACATCTGGCCCCCGTAATCACGTCAAGACTTATCTATACAAATATCCCCAAAGTCCCCAAAGTCGGTCAAATTGAACGATTTTGATTTCTCCACGATCTTAAATAACAAAACCACGAAATTTGTGAGACTCCGACATACAAAAATTCAAAATTTCACTTATAAACATCAAATGTTATCACATGAAAATTTTTAAAAATTGTTTTCAATTGAAAATTCCGGCTGTACGGAAGAAGAAAAAATGAACGACTCTGAGAAAGGTATTTTTGTGATGCACGATAGTCACGTGACAAAGTCGTCTGAGCTTCCGGACAGTTTAAGGGGCTTCCTCGCGACCTTTCGCGCATCGTCGAACGCGTCGAGTTTCACGTGAATAAATGTGATTGAGGTTCACGGGCGAGTCGGACAAGTTCAACTGACGAACGTTACTTCCCAAACGAGCGGGTCTTCTCGATGGTATTTCGTGACCGCGAGCGATTACGTGCCAACGTACACGCGTAGATCGACCAACCGTGAGATAACACGTTGTTGCGGCTTCACGCGCGACTTCCAAACGTTATTTCAATCGTTTCGAACATTATTTTCAATTTAGAATCGTGTTTAAAAAAATATTTCCATCATAAAAAAATTTTAAGATTTAATTTTTTAAATAAATAAAAGTCAATAAATGATCTAAATAATGAACGAAAATGAATGAAAAATAATGTAAGAATGATAATTTATGGGTAGAGGGTGAAGGATGAAAATAATTTGGTCTTGTTGGGTCAATTATGGGTTGAATTTATGAAAATAATATATATAAGAGTATATGTAAATATTTTAACGATAAAAATTCCACAATTGAGCCTTCTTTCAGTCTATCATCATCCCGATTCAGATATTTTCTTCTGTTTGCAAATACGAATAAAATCTCATCATCACAATTATTCAATCATAATTTTTTTTTCCATGGTTTAAAAGAAAAAAAAAATTCTGTCGATAACGAAGATTCCTAATTTATCAAAATTCCAAAAACATACAAACGCGTGAATTTTTTTCTCATCCATACGTCAGAATATAATTACCTAACAGGTCAATTTTCGAAATGATTAATTCCATAATTGCTTCACGAAAAAATTCCAAAAAAGCGGTAATTTTATTGAAAAAAAAATAATACCGCCTTAAGGAACGAATACTCGTCGATGACTGAGAATTAATGGCACACGAACAATTTATCTATTCGCGTTTCAATATTCCTGCAATGATAAAAATGTTGTCGAACGAAGAAAAAAAGGTTTTCGAAAATTACGACGACTATGAATTACCGCAACTGAGATAACAAAAACGTCGGAGACACGCAATTGCGGTAGCTGACATTGGCCTTCTCCGACGTTACGTTCTTCAGAGACCTCGCCGCTCCGTCGATCCACCAATGCTGTCCGGGGAATCGCGAAACACCATCGTAACGATCATTAGCTTATCGAAAATTCAATTATCCATTTACAAAATTTTATCTCTCGGTCTATACAAATTTTTTTTAATGACACCAACGATAACGAAACCCCCGAAAATGCTCGACAAAACATCGGAACTTTCTTTCTTCACACAAATATTATATATTTTGCCATAATAATAATGATAATAATAATAAAAATTTCAATTATAATAAATGTCTCGAGTTTATTTCGCAAGTTGACTAAAAATCAAAAAAAAAAAAATTATAAAAAATTTAACCGATTAAGAAAAAGACATTTCATTCTCGTTTTTGGTATCTGAAGATTTTCTATTAAACCCTTCCACCGTACACCCCTATTTTTTCGATCAAACAACATAACAGGGGTCAATTTCACCCCTGACAAGCTTCGACTGTCCGCCATTCTTAATTGCCCCGTGCGATCGGCTCTCAAAAATTCTCAAATAACCTTCAAACATTCCCAAATCATTCAACATCAATGAAAAGTACGATAAAAAATAATTTTTACGCATAAAAAAAAAAATCCACGAAACAAAAAATCATTTTGAAAAAAATTTTCCCACACAACAACAGGTTCAAAATAATTCCTACATGCGGTTTAAGGGTAAAATATTTATTTTCCCCAAATTTCTAAACCAAGCAGAGCATATATACGTTGTTTCACTGCGTATATAGATATATATATGCAAGTACGTGCGTTGTAAGAACACCTGTCGAGTCGCAATTGCGGCCGAGACAGTGACCCGATACTTTGAGAATAGTTACGGTCGCTTACTAGCCTCACGTGTCTCGCGTACTCTATATCAGGATATTCCACGCTATAATTAGATTCATCGGAATAATGCAATACGAGCACGAGTGCAACAAATAGCAGACGGAGAAGCAAGAAAAATAATAATAATTATAATTATTATTATTAATTACGTATTAATTATTTAATTATTATGATTATTGGGTATAAAAATAATAATAATAATTATTATTATTATTAATAATAATAATAATAATAATAATGATAATTATTATTATTATTAATAATAATAATAATAATAATAATGATAATTATTATTATTATTAATAATAATAATAATAATAATAATAATGATAATTATTATTATTATTAATAATAATTACAATAATATTAATAATAATAATCATTATTATTATTAGTATTCTTATTATTACGGAAATAATAATAATAATAATAATAATACAAAATAATAATAATAATAATAATAATAATAATAATAATATCGCGAGAAATGTGACAAAATTCGATTAAATTATCATCTTCGGTTATAGAAAAATCGTTCAACAATTACTCCGTCTTTCCCCATCGGGGAATTCGCTCTTCGGTTATGTTGTATCCGGGCAAACGTTCCGCGGAATGTACGACCGGATGCAACGACGGCGGAAAAACGATCGGAATCGCGCTTCGCGACGGCACGTGTGTTCCCGCTGAAAATGCTTTTTTAGCGGTCACCTTGGTGCCGTCGAATTGGCGAAATACAATGCCGAACCGTGGAAAAAAATTAATCGTACGATCCGCCCCTCCTCGATCACGAGTGACCGACGAGGGCGAGTCGTCGCAAAAATCAAAAACATTCTGAAAAACGTTTCCAACCAGCACGGTCGCGGGAGTAACGCGTATCCGTGAGGTTGTAATAAAATCCTCCACGGGAGTAACGGGGTGGATAAAATAAAGTACGTAGAAAGTCTCCGAACCTCGCGAAATCCCGAAATCACGGATTCGTGTCGTCCGTCGCCAGTATTCCACGGGAGTAACGTGGAGATACGGCGAAAACCTTAAGTGCGCGAGAGTGCAACGCGTCACAAAAATAACCGGTCGTGAGAGTAACACGAGCCGGGGCTTCCTTTAATAAGAACAGTGAATTCCTTCGAATTTAATAGAAACAGTGAATTCGTTCAACTTTAATAAAACAGTGAAACCTGTTAACTTCAATAAAACAGAGAATTCTTTTAACCCTAATAAAAACAGTGACAATAACCCCTTTTCCGATTCCCCTCAACTTGTAATATTTGAAATAAATATTGCAAATAAACTCAGTGACATTAATTAGTGACATTAAGTGTAGTTGTAAGATCGAGTGCGAGATTTCACCGAACGCGGCCTGCGAGCCGCCTCCGTTCCGGAGTCCAAGCGCGATCCGTCGGCAACCGTCTGCCTGCGAGCGAGGTTCCGACGGCACCTTATGTGAGTAGTAGACGCCTGCGGGCTAATAAGTTTTTCACGGAGTACCGTCCGTACACGCGCGCGTGTGCGGTACTCCCTGCGACAAGCAAAACCCATTTTCAATAATCTGCTCTTCAATAAATGCTAACTTACTTTTGACTATCAATTTAATTTCGTTGTTCTGGCTTATTTCATCTCCCAGTCGGGCGGTGCGGGCCCGTACGGGACGTGGCAGCCCTACTCCCTCCTTTTACCCTTTTTCACACTACCCTCCTTTTGATTTACTTTCTCCTTGTTTTTGCTGCGCCTTCTGCGCAGCTGGTGGCAGCGCAATACTATAAACAACACCGCTACACCCACGTACCACACTCGGTGGTACGTAACAAGTTTTGGTGGCAGCGGTGGGATTCCATTACTGCTATTTACCACGCCGACTGGGAGACCGACGTGAGCCAGACTAACGATCTTTATTACTAAAAAAAAATATATTTGCGAAATTAATCAAATTTTACTAAAATAAAGAAATTTCGTTATCTCTAATTTTACTAACTGCGTAACAATCGCGTGTTAATTTTAGAAATCTTTGCGAAGGTTTAACGTATATAACAACGTGTTGGCTAGTTATTAACCGCGGATTAAAAATTGTTAACCGATTGGAGCTTTAGGGAAAAATAATATTTTGCTTGTCCGGGAAACGCGTCCCCCACCAACCCTAAACTCACTAACAAAGTTTTTAATCAGTGGTGTTTAATAATTGTCGGGTTTCCTTCCGTGATTGGCGAATTTAATTTAGAAATTGTTTTCATGGTGCAAAACGAGGAAGTTGAGCCGCAGGCTTCGGGGCCCATCCTTGTCGATCTGCTTTCCACAGGGCTAATCGGTGGTCACGGGCTTTTCCTCATCGACGTAGCAGAGCCGTTTGATTTAATTTTACTAGACGCGCTCGATAATAGCGTCGAGATAGTTCCTTATCCGAGTAACGTCAGCGTCGTATTACATCAAGCCATTGGCCCTCCCCTCCATCCAGTAGGGTACGTCGAATTAACGGTGGACGATCTTTTAATCAGCTTTCACGTGGTGGAAACCCTACCCCATCCGGGTATTGGAGTAATCACAAAACAAAGCGATTTTGAAGATATTAATTAAAAATAGTTTGAAAAGAAAAATTTGTTTTTCCTTCTTTTGAGAAAGAAAATACCAAAATTATAAATTGCAAATTATTCCATCATCATGGAGAGCAAGGTGGAAAATTTGGCCGCCAACGTGTCGGCCTTGAGCAGCGATGTCTCTTTGATATCGCAAGCAATGACAAATCTTAGCATTAGTACCCGCCTGAACTCGATTCCCGATTTCGACGGATCAAATCTCGCGTTGCGCGATTACTTACAAATTCTCCGGAATGTCAGTGCGCTGGCCACGCCCGAGTCGGAAACCGAATTAGTTTGCGGGGTCCTAAACAAGTTGCGTGGGGCGGCGCGCGGCTGCGTGGAAGGCGTGACTGTCTCAACCGTTAACGAGTTGATAGATCGATTAAAAAAGGGATTAGGGCGCCGCAGATCGTATTGGGAACTTTCGAATCAGCTCGCAAAGTTGGAAAGGCGCAAGGACGAGACCTTGCGGGCTTTCTCTCAACGGATCTGTGCGCATATTAGCGTAATGAAGGCCGCGTTCAAAACCGAGTTTAGAGGGGAACCTAATGACGCAGCCCTCAACAACGCCGCCGTAGAAACATTCCTATGGGGATTGACGGGCACGTTGAATGCGCTCGTGGCGTCATCAAAACCCGAGACGCTGGACGATGCCCTCGACGTTGCGGAGAGTATGGAACCCCGCCTCTCGAGGGGGGTAGATAGGGAGGACTCGCGTCAGTCAAAACCCGAGGTCATGACGCTTCTCGCGAGAAGCCATGACCGGGGCAACGTGGGTCGGGACGCCGTAACCGAATACCCCCGTCGCGTAATGACAAGAGATAATTCGCCCATGTCGCGATCTGTCACACCCGTCGATCAAGTACAGCCACGACATACACCGAAGATTGACTTCGGTCAACCAGCGGGTAGAACGGAGAACGAGGATACTGGGTGCGACAAAAGATATTGTTGCATGCGCGGCACGGGTTGCCCGTGCTGCCCATGGAACAAATGGAAACCCCGCAGTGGAACTCGACCGGGAACCTGCGGGCTACGATATTGCTGTTTTAAACAAACAGGGTGTACTTGCTGCCCGTGGTCAGCTGGGGCCAGAGCGACGGAGACCCCGAGGGGGCCGTCGCCCCATCCCTCTCCACCCCGCGCGTCGACTCCAGAGCATTTAAACTCGCGAACGGCTCGTCGCACGGAGACGACGAGCCACAGCACGCCCACGAGCAGTACAGACCGAAAGCCAAGCGTTACATTTCGTGCGGAGAGGGGGTAAAATCTCGAGTCCCCGTACGAATTAGCTCGACGCCCTATACATCATCTGATTCCGAGGAAGGCATCGAATCACCGGTGATTAGATTATCGGCACCCGAACTCGCTCAAGGTATCGATAATTTCTTTTGCGATTCCGGTTCCGGATTAAATTTTATAAAAAAACACGCTCTCCGAAAAGGCGTGATTTACGATCCGGCAAAGCGTAGGGAATATACCGGTCCCTCGAACGAAAAATCGTGTTCCTTAGGGACGGTAATTTTAACTATAGAAAATAAGCCCCATGTTTTTCATGTCGTCGAAACGTTCGCGACGGACAGCAACGGTTTGTTAGGAAAACCTTTCTTACGGCGTGAAAAAGCCGAACTATCTTTCCATCACAATGCGCTTGTGACTGCAAGCAACCCGATCCGCCCCAAACCGTTTCTCGTCGCTGGGGATATGAGCGGAAACCGTACTAAAAATCGGAGAGTTTTTACGATTAAGGCACGCGCCCGAACGCCTCTCCCAATAGAAATTTCGAATGACACGCTAACCGAGGGATATCTTCCGCGCGTACAGACGATCGATGGGGTGTATATTGGGGACGCGCTAGTTAAACAACGGAATGGATTATGTCACGTTCTTGCAATAAACACTCTTAATCGCGATGTCGAAGTGGAGGTAATTCCTCAGGAGATAATTCCATTCGAATATTACAATGCGAACGAGTATGAGTGTGGGCTCGAAAACGACGAGTCCTCGGACGACGATGCCGAGCCACCGACGGATCGAGTTACCGCGATACTCGACGCGCTACGATTAGATCGTCTTAATGACCTCGAGTACCGACACGTATGCCGACTCGTGGAAGAAGACCCCATGCGATTTAAATTGCCGGGAGATCGCCTACCGTGTACCGACCGCGTCGCGCACCGTATTCCCACGGTGGATGATCTCCCCATAAATACGCGACAATATCGGTTCCCCGTTATACACCGCGAAGAAGCTGAGACTCAAGTTCAAAAGAAATTGAAAGATGAAATAATCGCTTTTTCTCAGTCTCCGTATAATTCACCCATATGGATAGTTCCGAAAAAGCCGGATTCGCAGGGCCGCGCGCGAATGCGAATGGTAATAGACTTTCGAAAATTAAACGAGAAAACTATCTCGGATGCTTACCCCCTCCCCCATATAACAGATATTTTGGACCAGCTGGGAGAAGCACGGTACTTTTCGACGTTTGACCTGGCGAGTGGTTTCCAGCAAATTCCCATGGACCCCCGGGATCGCATGAAGACTGCATTTTCCATGCCCAACGGTCATTACGAATATGCACGTATGCCTGAGGGCTTGAAAAATGCCCCGGCGACTTTTCAGAGGCTAATGGATAACGTACTACGCGGTTTGCAAGGTACGGAATTATTCGTATATTTAGACGACATAGTCGTGTTCGCAAAAACATTAGAAGATCACGAAAAGAAAGTTCGTCGACTTTTCGCGCGATTGCGAGACGCGAATCTCGTCCTCGGACCCGATAAATGTGAATTTTTACGAACAGAGGTTACGTACCTCGGACACATAATCGGTCGCGACGGATTACGACCCGATCCGAAGAAACTCGAAGCGGTTAGACATTTCCCTACCCCGAAGACTCCACGAAATATTCGACAGTTTCTCGGACTGGCTGGATATTATCGTCGATTCATAGAGAATTTCTCAGGCCGCGCTAAGCCTCTCTCGGATCTCACAAAAAAAGGAAAACCTTTCGAGTGGGGAGCCGAGCAAAAGCGAAGCTTTCGAGACTTGCGACGGGCACTCTGTAAAGAGCCGGTATTGCAGTATCCCGACTTTAACCGCCCTTTCGTATTGACTACGGACGCGTCCGACCTTGCCGTCGGGGCGGTACTCGGTCAAGAGAGCGAGGGACAAGATTGGCCAATCGCATATTACTCGAAGGTACTTAGCCCCGCGCAAATGGGGTACGGTACAACAGAGAAAGAATGTCTTGCCGTGATACTCGCCATTGAACATTTTTTACCATATCTTTACGGTCGAAAATTCAAACTCGTAAGTGATCACGAACCCCTGAAATGGATCGGAGCAATGAACGATCCGGGGAAAAGACTAGTGCGTTGGCGTTTAAGTCTCCAAAATTACGATTATGAATTCGTCTATAAGCCGGGGCGACTAAACGTGAACGCGGATGCGCTTTCTAGGAACCCCGTAAACCCCTTAAGTTCCGAATCGAGCTCCGAATCAGAAACTGAAGGGGGGGCGAAAAAGGTTTTGCCCGTTCAAAGGGGAAGACCGAGACTTGGATCCGCACCAACGATGCCGAGCGGCACCCGAGGCAGACCGATCGCAACGGCAACGCAGCGAAATCCTCGGTTGCCCACCCCGCTTGAAACGAGCGCTATTGCCACGCGTACGCGCTTGCGAGCAAACCCGCTCGCGCCAAGCTCCGTACCAAATTACCACGAAGCATCGGGAACAAGCTCGGGGGAAGAGAGACGACCTAGGCCGCTGTTGCAGCGCAACGTACCGTCGGCACCGCTCCTACCCACATGTAGGCTAAAGGTTCCCCGCGCTCCGCCTCCAGCTCGCCCTCCGTCTGCCCAAGCATCGGAGACCGCTCCGCAGGCGTCGAGTCTGCAGGCATGCGAGGCTACGGTTATCGCTAGCCCCCCACCCAGCGACTCCGAAGTGAGCACGCAGGAGGAGGAAGCGATAAGCGATGTGAATGAACAATTCACGAATGATTTAAAAACGTCGTTACAAAAATTCGATGACTCCATTCGGTTGCTCGAAGAAAAATTCTTACGCACCGAGGAAGCTGACGAAACGATCCTCCCCGGACACGTATCCGATCAGGACGAGATCGACGATGACACCCAAAGCCTTCTCAACGAGATGGACCCGTACACCCTTGAGAAGGGTGACGAGGAACTCTCTAGACGCATCGATAAATTGACGGCGAAGGCACAGGGCATTTCCGAGGAAACTCTGCTGCAAACGATGCATCCTATACATCGGTCTTCACTCGCTCGAGAAAGAGAGGAGGATGCCGATGACGAGGACGAACGACGGCACGTGCCCGTCGCCGCCTCGACAGTGTTGCATGAAACAACGTTAGCCGGACCGGCACCGCTGCCGCCCGAGCGCCAGCCGTGGTACCCCCCATGGCCCTCTCCGTGCAGACCGGAGGCCCCAACGATGCAAAACAGCATGGCCCCGTCACAAATATCTCGAGTAGAAGACGAGGAGCGAGAGACGGCGACAACGACGGAGCACGCGTTATCGCAACGCTCCCCCTCCGGCCCGCCTACACCGACGGGTGACGATGTGCTCTCTCCCTCTCGCACTAGTGCGACAGAGAGAGACGTACAAACCGTCACTCAAGCCGAACCGAGTATGCACAAGACACACATGCCTTGCGACCTTGTCTCCCCTTCTCTTCACGAAGAATCAATGGACGAAAGGCCGTCCGCACGACGGGAAATAAAAACAGAACAAAAATCACATATTCTCGGCGCACGTGAATGCTTAACTCACCACCGAGGTAATTATGCCCACTTTATATCTGCGGATGGTGAGCTTACGACCCCGGTAGGAAAAATTCTCTGCGATCTAAATCTAATCGACCCGTATTCAATTAAAGAAAAGAAAGCTCGAATAGGTCAGGTTGTAATCACGAAAAATGGAAATAATCATATTCTCAGTATAGTCGTAAAAATAAAATACTATGACGAATTACAACCCGAAAACGTGCAGCTAGGACTGCGAAGCCTAAAACACGTACTGACCGAACAAAAAATTCCCTCCGTACGAATCTCTCGACACGGGGATTACCCAGACGAACTGGCCCCCGGCCGGTACCTGCAATTCATACACCTCGAATTCGCAGACGCCTGCATTCCCGTTATAATCTGCTACGGTCGAACCGTAATCCCACCGTCGGAAGATAGACGGGGAATAATCGTAGAATGCCACGAAGGGTTTTGGGGCGGTCATAAAGGCGTCACAAAAACATACAGACGAATTCGAGAACGTTTTTATTGGCCCTCACTCCGAAACGACGTTTTGGATTTCGTGCGGCACTGCAAAGGGTGCCAGGAGAAAAAACTCGTGCGGGTGCGTACGCGCGAGCCCATGCTCATTACGGATACTCCAATCTCGCCGTTCGATAAAGTCTCACTCGACACGGTGGGTCCGTTACCCCTCACTCCGAGTGGAAACCGACATATTTTAACAATGCAGGATCATCTCTCCAAATTTTGTCTCGCCGAGGCGATACCGGATTTGAGAGCTGAGACAATCGCGGAAGCTTTAGTACGAAGACTTTTTAACACCCATGGCGTGCCGCGAGCAATACTGTCGGATCGCGGAACTGCTTTCGTCAACCAGCTACTCCGTGAAATTTGCAAATACTGCAAAATACATCAGCTAACCACATCCGGCTATCGTCCACAAACAAATGGTGCTCTCGAGAGAAGTCACCAAGTTTTAATTGATTACATTCGGTCGTACGCCGATAGCCGCGATGACTGGGACCGTCTGTTATCCTATGCCGAAGCATCTTACAACAGTACAGTGCATGAAGCGACAAATTTTACCCCGAACGAGTTCGTCTTCGGTCGAATAGTTCGCCCCATGAGTCGTTACCATACAGACAACCCTCTCCCCACGTCAAATTCCTTTCTCGCGGAATTAATCAAACGACAAACCGATATCTGTCGCCAGGGTGGCGATAATCTCGTTGCGGCTAAGGAAAAATCGAAATCATATTATGATAAATCCTGTAGACCGTTTGAGGGAAAAGTCGGTGACTCCGTATATGTGCTGAAGGAACCGCGACAGGGGAAGCTCGACAGTTTTTACAATGGCCCATATGTGATCACACACGTTTCCGATAAAAGCAATGTTATCCTAGAGGCTCCAAACGGGAAGAGGTTTCGCAAGCATGTTGACAAGGTTAAGTTGGCGTACGTGTGAGCACACGCAATAAATAAATATATGAATAAACTAAATAATTAACATTAGGAATTACAGTAAAATACATTTTACATCACATAGATACATAAAATGAAGCTTATATTATCTCTTATTTTAATAACCGAATGGGTTCAACCGTATCGGACAAATCGGCAACATGCGAGCGACCATGGGAACACATACGTGCGCGTATGTCGAAACATATACACGTATACGTGTGCTTCCTCTCTCGTGTTACATGCGTGCTAAGTAAGAGTGAGAGAGAACGAGAGCTGTGTGACCGTATGAGTAGGCGACTGAATGTATTCCGATTAAAACCCACTTGGACGGGATGTACGTGTATGCCCTCGCGCTGCTGCTGACCGCCGGAGCGGCCCGCACCAGCCTCATGAGCAACAACACCGAAGAAAAAGGAGAATCATTTGCAAGGATAGAAACCCGAAACCCTGACCGATACGAGGACCTCAACGACTGCCTCGGGAAAGCCGAGACGCCGGATACCGTTATCGTAAGACGTGACTCTCCGAGCCAACGAATGCTACCCCTGCAAGAGCCCTGGATACTTGAGTAAACATAAACCCCCACCCATTGGTGGGAGTAAAATCATGACCCGAGGGCCGGACTAGCCTCCGCAACGAACCGAGCCCCAAACTGTCTTGGACAATTGCCCAGTACACATCAAAAGAAAAAAAAAGGGGAAAGAGTTTATTCTTCAGAATGAATTCAAAATTAACTCGTATCGTCGCGGCGAGGAACTACCTTGAGGGCGAGTGTCCTTATTGTAAGACACACCTAGACTACTGCGGTGGGCCGCACTCCTGCGGGATGGCGTGCCTCCGCATATTCAACGCAACCAGTGGGGAAGTGCAGTGCCACGTGTGCGGGATTCAGGGGGAATCGAAGGGCTATGCAGCCCATAACCTCTCGTGCGTGAACGAGTTTTGGAAGCAAGTGAGGTTCCTGCCGTCCACGCCGGTGTCCGCCGGCTTCCCGGGACCAAACCTGTCTGTCGCAACCCGTTCATACCATCGAGCCGGCACATCGGGGATCGTCCCGACCCCGGACAAAAAGGCCGCGAACACCGGAAACCGCCGGCCACAAACCGAACTAATGGCCAACGCCGTACCGGCCGGAGGGGAAGCTCAGCGGCGCCCTAGGAGCATTAATCAGGAAGGAAAAGCTCCCATAGCCGCCCCCTTAAGCCGGCGTACCACCATCGCAGAGCACCCGAGGGTGCCCCGGATTGAGGACACAGCCAACCCCACCAAGGTGGGCGAGTTAAAACCAAAAAGGAAAACTCAGAACGCGTCCACGCAAACGCCGAGGCTGGAGCTACGGGCCGGGGACCCGTCGTATCAACATGTCCGATGGATCGCCTGCTCAACCGAAACCTCATCGACCTCGTGAGCGAGGGCGAGGAAGAGAAGAAAGAGCGAAAAATCGAGGACGACGAGGGAAAGAAGAAAGAAGACGAAGCATCCATCACCACGTCGTCGTAAATAGCTGTCGAGGGCGACAGCCAGCCCAAGGGGGGGCGAGTGTTGTATCCGGGCAAACGTTCCGCGGAATGTACGACCGGATGCAACGACGGCGGAAAAACGATCGGAATCGCGCTTCGCGACGGCACGTGTGTTCCCGCTGAAAATGCTTTTTTAGCGGTCACCTTGGTGCCGTCGAATTGGCGAAATACAATGCCGAACCGTGGAAAAAAATTAATCGTACGATCCGCCCCTCCTCGATCACGAGTGACCGACGAGGGCGAGTCGTCGCAAAAATCAAAAACATTCTGAAAAACGTTTCCAACCAGCACGGTCGCGGGAGTAACGCGTATCCGTGAGGTTGTAATAAAATCCTCCACGGGAGTAACGGGGTGGATAAAATAAAGTACGTAGAAAGTCTCCGAACCTCGCGAAATCCCGAAATCACGGATTCGTGTCGTCCGTCGCCAGTATTCCACGGGAGTAACGTGGAGATACGGCGAAAACCTTAAGTGCGCGAGAGTGCAACGCGTCACAAAAATAACCGGTCGTGAGAGTAACACGAGCCGGGGCTTCCTTTAATAAGAACAGTGAATTCCTTCGAATTTAATAGAAACAGTGAATTCGTTCAACTTTAATAAAACAGTGAAACCTGTTAACTTCAATAAAACAGAGAATTCTTTTAACCCTAATAAAAACAGTGACAATAACCCCTTTTCCGATTCCCCTCAACTTGTAATATTTGAAATAAATATTGCAAATAAACTCAGTGACATTAATTAGTGACATTAAGTGTAGTTGTAAGATCGAGTGCGAGATTTCACCGAACGCGGCCTGCGAGCCGCCTCCGTTCCGGAGTCCAAGCGCGATCCGTCGGCAACCGTCTGCCTGCGAGCGAGGTTCCGACGGCACCTTATGTGAGTAGTAGACGCCTGCGGGCTAATAAGTTTTTCACGGAGTACCGTCCGTACACGCGCGCGTGTGCGGTACTCCCTGCGACAAGCAAAACCCATTTTCAATAATCTGCTCTTCAATAAATGCTAACTTACTTTTGACTATCAATTTAATTTCGTTGTTCTGGCTTATTTCATCTCCCAGTCGGGCGGTGCGGGCCCGTACGGGACGTGGCAGCCCTACTCCCTCCTTTTACCCTTTTTCACACTACCCTCCTTTTGATTTACTTTCTCCTTGTTTTTGCTGCGCCTTCTGCGCAGCTGGTGGCAGCGCAATACTATAAACAACACCGCTACACCCACGTACCACACTCGGTGGTACGTAACAGTTATAATAATAGCGCAGGTTCAAAGTTTAATGTCGACGACGCGTACAGAAAGCGTCAACCGGCGTCAGAATGAAGCAAGCGCCGCGCGATTAATCCGCGAGAAGCGATCGTCGATAAGAAAGCATTGTAACGTTTCGACGATGTCATTATTGAACGTCAATCGAGTTGGCGGAAACACAGAATTGAATTGACTTAAAAACTAGCCTCTCTCTCTCTCTCTATCTCTCTTTGACACCTGCCAATCTCCCTGACAATGAGTTTGACAGCGAGAGATAGTGGAATGGTTTCAGTCTGCCTCGCTGTAGTTTGACTCGGAACAGTTTGACCCAACACAGTTTAACCCGGCACAGTTTGACTCCGCGAGTTTGACAGATGAGAGTCCCTCTCTCTCTCTCTCCATCTCTCTTCGACATTTGACCCTCTCTGAGTTCGACAGAGAGAGAGAGATTGACTCTCATGTGTAAAATTCGCGGAGTCAAACTGCGCCGGGTCAAACTGTACCGGGTCAAACTGCGCCGGGTCAAACTGAAACCATCCCCGTTTCGTCCCAAAAATGTTATTTTCGATCATCCCCTCTCCTCTCAAAAATGTTTTTACTCATTTCTCAGCGACAATTTGTCGCCCGAAAAAAATTCGTCTTATTCTCCCGAACGTGCATATAGTAAAATCCCGATACGTTTTTCCTTTTGCGTCAGCAAACGCTGGACGTGACGATTGCCCGACGTTCGAACGTTGAACGTGATTCGCCAGCGGCCTCGCGGTCCAGCCGGCAATACCTTGAAAGGCTGTTACGCCGAGATTCGCAACTGATCTGCGCACTTGCTAAATTCTCAACACCGTGTACACACCGATGTACTCTCGCGCGCACGTTGCACACCCTCGAGGACCAAAGCGTGGCATAAAAACCTTGGATTCAATCCTCGTCTTACTATCGACTCGTACAGAGCTCAGATACACGCCAATGTATATACGTGTAATATTATGTGTGCGCGCGCGTGTGTGTGTGTGTGTGCGTGTTTATGTGCATGTATATGGAGACGAGAACTTCTCCGATGCCACTGCAACGAGTTCACACGCGTCCTACTTTCGTGCCTATTAATTAAAAGATAGAAACTGAATTCGTACCCATCATTTGATTTCTCCGAACTAACTGGATAGTTAGATTTTTTTTTCGAATCTCAATATTTTCTTACAATTATTGCGATTTGTTTTCAACGATGTTTTTCATGGAAGTATTAAATTTTTGGACGATATATTTTTTTGCAATGAAAATTATTGAAAAAATATTAATCGATTATTCTAAATATTATTTCATCGGATAATTTGTAATCAAGAAATTGGTAATAAAATTGATTTATGTTTCTCATTCAATTATTGATTATTTACTTAGGTTATTTGCATTTTTTCATTTT